>VXBR01007321.1:160600-177751 GCA_013400215.1 Cisticola juncidis | reverse complement strand
TCCAGGTTCTCCGCGGAGCTCGGCCGAGAGCAGCCGGTGCCGAGGAGCGAGCGGAGGGGCAGGCGGCGGCATGGCTCCGGCTCCGGGGTGGCGCCTGTGGGCCGGGGGCTTCCGCAGAAACTGGTCCCCCCACGCCGCCTCGGCGCTGGGCTGGGAGCGGTACCGGCCCCGGCGGGAGGCGGAGAGCCGCGGCCTGAACCTGGTCGCTGTCACTGCCGGAAAGCGGCCCCGCAGGACGAGGGATGACGGGAGCCTGGTCCTCAGGTGCGGACAAGGGCGAGGGAAGGGGAGGAGAGGGAGCAGCAGCCATCACCAGCTTCCCTCACACATTCCAGGACAGGGATCCCCAGGCTGTCCCGTCTTGGGACAATGGTTAACGCTGGGAGGGTTTGGGGGTCTGAGGCAGCGTCGCACTGCTTCCCTGGACAGGGCAAGGACTGGGGGGGAGGAACCCCTCTTTGCAGGCACCGCCACCACCAGCATCCTGTGAGCCTGTCCCGGTGCAGCGCTGGGAGGGCGGTGAGTGCAGGTGGCTGAGCCACCATCACGGTGGAGGACACCAAGGACAGCCCTCCGCGAGGTCTGCTTGTGCCCAGGAAGCTGCCCCGGGACCCCCTTCCTGCTCCTTCCCCGCTGCAGGCAGAGTCTGGGCCACAAAGGGTTACGCAAGGCACCCTGGAGTGACACCACTGCCACAAGCCCGGGAGCTCAGCTCCTTCCTGGTCGGATCCCAGGCTCGGTGAGTGCCTAATTCTGTCCCCCGGGATCTCTCGGCCGTGCTTGCTGGCTTTCTGCCGTGCTTTCACCTGGGGAACCGGCCGTGCTTTGTCCCTCTCTGGGTGGCTCCAGGACCCTGTGACCCTCCTGGAGCTCTGCCCCGTAGCAGAGAGATACCCCGAAGGATCAGAGCTCCACGCCCCAGGGCTGGAGGACGGACCTCGCTGCTGCTGATTTACACTCGGTCCGGAGCAGTGCTTCCAGAAACCTTTCCCCAGGGCAGGGGGTCGGGCTCATCGCTCTGTGGGTGAGGCTGGGATAGAGCAGCCTCTGAAGAGATCCGGGACCTCAGTGCTGCATGGCCAGGACCAGACAAGGGACAAGTAGTTTTGCAGCACTGGCTGAGAGCAGAGACTTCACTGATCTTAGGGAGGCTTTGAGGTTCAAAGGGTGAGGACCCCTATCAGGGGAGGGGGGATTGGGAAATATTGTGAGTGGTCGGGTTGGCTGTGTGCACAGTTGGGGACAGTGTGTGTCACGTTCTGATAAATGATCCCCCAACTCGTTGCTGTCCCCATGGTGGGCATTGTTGGTGGCATCATGGCATCACCAGGGGCCAGGCTCAGCCCCGGACTGGGGACCTGGCAGTGGGATGAGCTGCCCCAGCACAGCTTGGCTTTGTTTGGCTTCAAAACTGCTGCAGGGCTTTAAAACCCTGCTGCCACAGTACATGTATGGGGCAGCATGGGGCTCCCAGTGCTGCCGGTGCCCAGTGCTGGGTGTGGCAGGCTGGGCCATGGTCAGCTCTGCCCAGATACTGCCTCTCCCTGCGGGGCCATTCCAGGTGCGGGCTGGTTTCTATCAGAAACCGGCTGAGCCGGCTCCTCCTGCTGCCAGCCTCGGCCTTTGGCTGGTGCAGGCCCTGCGCCAGCTCTTGCGGGGGGACTGGGGACAGGGACAGGGCTTGATAGCACTGTGGGCACACTGCCTGTGCTGCTGGAGCTGCTGCCACCCTCATGCTGCCCTAGCCACTGCTGAGAAGAGCGATGGACAGCAGTGGAACACAAGTTTGTGGCCGGTTTGTGGCACCACAGTGGTGAGACAATCGCGGGAGCCAGCTGGGGACAGTGAGGGGCTGTGTTGGGTGGCATCAGGGGTGGGTCTGGCACAATAAATATCACCATCCTAGGGAGGGGGATGATCTGGCTGCACCATCTTGGTGTCTCTTGGACTATAATTCATACTGTGTCACATGCAGGTGTCCAGAGAGCACAAACAACACTGGTGACACAGCTGAAACCACCCCAATGCCACACAGGGAGTTCCCGTTTATTATCAGCTTTCCCAGTGCCAGGAGAGTGGGTGCTGCCACACTGGGGTCCTGCCCAGCCCCAGCTACCCCCTGGTCCCACGTGTCCCTGTGTGGCAGGGAGGCACTTGGGCTGGTTTCAGCAGCTGGTGACACAGAGGGGACTCTGCCCTCCACACCCATGGCTGCAGCCAGCCCGTCTGGTGAATGATTACCCCAGGCCTCCCCAGGCCCTCCTCAGGGCTGCAGAGAGATGGGTCTCATTTCATGGCTCAGGCTGGTCTCATTTTGGGGGCTCAGCCAGCTGCCTCAGCACCATTCCAGCCAGGACTGCCCATGGGATGTCCTTGTGCCAGGGCTGAGCTGTCTCACTGTCACACCAGGACTGGCTGCCCATTGCCAGATCCCTCATGTGGCATCACCCCGGCATTGCCCACAAGGTGTCTCTGTGTCCCACCAAAGCTGCCCCGTGGCCAATTGCCAAAGGGCTTGTGGAGGTTCTGAGCTCCTTGTGGCACCAATGTGGGCATCTCTGGCTAGGCTTGAGGGTGGCTGAGCTGCGTTGGGGGCTGCTAGGAATGAGCACAGCCCTGGCACAGGCACTCCAGAGCCCTTGGACACCATGGCTGTGAAGTGCCATGGGAACTGGAGGTGTTCAGTTTGGAGAAGGGTGCTCAGGGGACCTCATTGCTCTCTACAGCTCCCAAAAGGGGATTGTAGTGAGGTGGGGATCAGCCTCTTCTGTCAAGTGTCAGGACCAGAGGAAATGGCCTCAAGTTGTACCAACAGAGGTTCAGATTAGATAGTAGATAATTTTTTCACTGAAAGACTGGTCAGGCAATGGAGTAAGTTGCCCAGGGATGTGCTGGAGCCATCATCCCTGGGAGCATTCAAGAGGTATCTGGATTTGGCACTAGGGCCATGGTTCAGGGGTGATTGTAGTGGTGTTGGAGTGACAGTTGGATTTGATGATCTCAAAGGCCTCTTCCTGCCTTGATGATTCTGCGATTCTGTGAGGCCCTGATCAAAGTGGCCTGTCCCTGTCCCACTCCGTGGGAACTGGTAGGAGGCTCTGGTCCTGTTGTCTCCCACCATCATGGGAACCCATGTCTTTTCTGGGTTCATGCTGACATTCCCTCCAGGGAGACAGGTGTAGATCCCTGGGCCCATCCCAGGAGTTTCAGCCTCATAGAGACATTATTCTGTCAATCAGGCTCATCTGCCTTAGGTGGAAAACACTGGATTTGGGGAGAACCCAAGGAAACCAAATGGTAAAACTGGGGCAGTGATGCTACCAAATCAGCTGGCAGAGCTGCTGGAGCCCGGAGTGGGTGGACAGGCACTGAAACACCATCCAGAGCAGCACCCCAAGGCCTGGCAGATCCAGGAGGACAGAGCGGAGTCAGACCACAAGGATGGGATGGACAGCGGGTCCCAGCCATAGAGATGAGTCCTGTCTTTGTCCTGTGTAAAACCTCCCCTTCCATGGACGTGTGTCTGAGGGCATGGACATGGACCCCAGGGGTTGATTTCATGCTGCAGAGGCAGCTCTGGGTTTGCAGCCATGCAGGGTTAGCTGGAGTGGAACACAGTTACGAGTCCCTGTGTCCTGGCACCATGGAGCTCTGTCTCCTGCAGCCTCACAGTCCCTGGTGCTTGTGGCTCAGTTTTGCTGCTGCTCTTTGTTGCAGCCCGATGTTGGATTGAGGAAGGGGCCAGCTGCTTCAAAGAGGAGCCGGAGCCGGTCAGAGTCCCCTGGCCGTCGGGCTGCCACTGCCACTCTGCCCAGCTTGTGCTGGTGGGTGCCCACCATGGAGGAGATGGTGATCTGGGAGCAGCACACGGTGACCCTGAGTAAGGTGAGTGTCACTGGGGTGGCCCCACCATGGGAGGGGACAGGGTCTGTGCGGTCAACTCTGCCTGACCTCCCTTCTGCCCATGCCCACTAGGACCCTCACCGAGGCTTTGGGTTTGCTGTCTCCGGAGGCCGTGACCATCCCAACAGGATAACTGGGGACACAGCGGTGTTTGTTTCGGATGTGGTGGCTGGGGGACCAGCAATGGGTCAGCTTCAGTGAGTGCACAGGGACATGGGGCCATAGGGGGTGCTCACTGCCAGCAAGGGTGGGAGAATCACTCCTGCTGGGACAGGGCCAGCACCACTGTTGCCCTGCCTGGCTGGAATGGGATCCCTTGGGGGTACCCTCACCACCTTACCAGCTCCCTGGGCTGGGAGCTGTGCCTGGGACAGTCACAGCTGCCTTTTCCCTTCCAGGAGGAAGGATCACATCGTGATGGTGAATGGCCTTTCCATGGAGAATGTCCCATCCTCCGTCGCCATCCAGACACTTAAAACCTGTGGCAAGATCGCCAACATTGTGAGTGTGCTCTGTGATGGGACGGGGGCTGGCACCATGCTCACACTGTGCCTGTCCCCACCCCAGATCCCCTGTCCACACATGCCCAGGATTTGGGGCTTGGGAATTGCTGCAGGGACATCTCCTGGCAGAGACAGCTGTACCCATCATCCTCTCCTGCTCACTTTGCACCTGCAGACACTGAAAAGACCGAAGAAGATTCACCTCCCTGTGAGCAAGAGCAGTCCTGGGTCCCCTGCTGCGGCCCGGAGATACGACTCAGATGATGACTACAGGCTGCACTGCTCCCAGGATGACCTGGATCACCATAGCCAGGGCTATGATGGGGACTCATCCAGCGAGAGGAGCTCTGGTCACCACCATGATCGTCACCACCACAAGCCGGTGTCAAGGAGCCGGAGGCGAAGCCAGGACAGCAGCCACCGCATGCAGAGCAGCTCAGATCGGAGAGGCCACGGCCGACACTGCTCTGCCAATGGCTTTGGCCAGGATGGGGACACCAATGGGCTGGCCCTGGTGTCAGGCTTCAAGCGCCTACCTCGCCAGGATGTGCCAATGAAGCCCATCACATCGGTCCTGGTGAAGCAGAAGCAGAATGAAGGTGAGGCCCTCCTGCTCCTGCTATTCTTGGGTCTTGTTGCCTGATTTTTGGCCGTTCCTTCCCCCAGGGAGGAGACAATAGTTGGGTGGGTGCCAGGGCCTGGCTGCAATAAGGGGACATTGCATGCCATGCTGGGTGCACCAAACCTCCTGCCCTCATCTGTGGGCTACAGAGCTCAGTTTTGGGGCTTGCCAGTACCTCAAGGGGAGCTGGGGCTTGTAGGGATGGTGCTGAGGGGGGACCTTGAGAGGGTCTTGCATCTGTCTGACTCTACTACCATCATGGCTCTCTCTGGTGTAGACTATGGCCTGAAGCTGGGGAGTCAGCTCTTCATCAAGCACATAGTGGAGAGCGGGCTGGCGGCCAAGGGCAACTCCTTGCAGGAGGGAGACCTCATCCTGAAGGTATGGGGTCCTCAGGGTGCAGAGCACTCACTGGGAGTCTCACCTGTCCCTCTTTGGAGGGCTTGTCCCTGGCTGGTGTCACTGTGGGGCCCAGCCACGGCCATGCTGGAGGCAATTCTGTCTGTGCCTACTCCCTGCTCCAGCCCCCCTGGCTGTCCCAGGGACCCTGCAGGGACTCTCAGAGCTCAGATCACTGTTGTCAGGGCTGGTGGCATGTCCTGCTGGCACAGTGGAGTTGTGTCCACTCCACTGTCCCCATGATATGTGGTCCTCCACTGTGTGTCTATGTCCCCACTGGATGACAGTCACAGGTGTTTGTCAGATAAAACTATGTTTAAAGTATTTGGGGAGGAGGAAGTAGAAGGGAGGGAGACCCTTTGTTTGCACACCTGGTCCAGGCAGACCTGTGCCTGCTGGGAATTGGTGCCAAGGTGACTCTGGGGTAAACAGAAAGGATTACATCTCACAATCTCTTGGGAAAAGCAGCTACTACTCAGGGAGATCCCAGCCCCAGGGCTTGCTTAAGGCCTGAGTCCCTGCATCAGGCCAGGGCATGGAAGAACAGTGCTGGGGCTAGGGCAAAGGAAAACTGAGGTTCAGGTGTCTGAGGGGTTCATACAATCCTGCCTCTGGGCAGAGCCCCAGGCAGGTGGAAGTGGGTGTTAACGAACCCTGCTAGTGTTTCCTCTGTACAGAATGAGGTCACACTGAGAAGCAGCCAGGAACAGGGACACAGAATAGGTGAAGCTGCAGGAGCTGGGGCTGGGCTGGACAGGCTGGAAAGGGACCAGAAAGGTGGCAGTCATAGCATCCCATCCCAGCGGGGTGTTCCTGGGGGTGTCTTTCCCAGGAGCAGGTGCCCTAAGGCCTCCCACTCTGCCCCTCCAGATCAATGGGGTAGCCAGCCAGGACATGTCCTTGGCTGAAACCCAGCAGCTCATCGAGCAGACAGAGGGGATCCTGACCCTGCTCATCCTCCGTGACCACCGGCAGTTCCTGGTCAACATCCCTGACGTTGACAGCCAGAGCGACAGCTCCCGGATGGACGGTGAGGAGACGTGGAGCCAGGGCCAGGGTCAGATACACGGCACAGGGGCTGCACAGCCACTGAGGCATCTCCCCTCTTGTGGCTGCAGATATCTCGGACATCGACTCCGAGCTGTCCCACCCACCATCTCCAGAGGCCTCCCCACGACCTGCAGCTGCTGCCAGGACAAGTTCACCGTAAGGCCCACACTGTGCCCATGAGCCCCTCTGTCCCCTGGCAGATCCTGCTGTGTTCTCCACCTGTGTGGGGATGCTCCTTCTCCATTCCTAAGCCAATATCCCTGGAGGTGGTACTGCCAATCCCAGCTTGCTCTGCTGACTCCACTGCCCACATGCCCTGCTTAAATCCTGCTCAACCTTGTTCCAGGGAGAGGAGACGATTGAACAGGGAGCCTGTGGCTGAGGTGACTGTAGCTGATGCTCGGGGCCCAGGTGAGTGGACTGGGCACTGAGGGCTCCAGGCTCCTGTGCATCTCCACTACCCAAAGCCCGGGCAGAGCTGTGCCAGGGCTCCCTGTGCCTCAGCACAGCCACTGCTGCTCCTAGATCAGCTCTCCTTCCTGCAGACCTTCCGGAAGCCATGGAGTGGGATGGTCGCAGCCCCACTGCTCAAGCTGCCCACAAGGACAGGTATGTCTGCAAGAGGCTGGGGAACATGAGGAGCTGCTATGTCACAGGGTTGGGGTGACAACTGACAGGTTGGTCAGTGTCTCCCTGTCCTGTCCTTGCATGTCACCACTGGGCTGACTGTACTTCCCTGTGGCAGGTACAGCACCAACTCCAGGCTCGTGCGGTTTGTGAAGGCCAAGAGCGTGGGGCTGCGGCTGACGGGCGGGAATGATGTGGGCATCTTCGTGGCGAGTGTGCAGGAGGGGAGCCTGGCTGACAGCCAGGGCGTTCAGGAAGGTGACCAGATCCTGCAGGTACCCGAGGCTAAAAATGCTCCATATGCTGCTGCATCTGGACTGGCCCCAGCCCTCTGGGGTTCAGTATATCCCCAGGGTATCACCTCCAGGGTGAAAGGGAACATTCCCCTCTCTCACTCTGCCCTGGGCACTGCTGTCCCTGGGTCCCCTGCTGGTGCCCATGCCTTCTGTCCTGCTGGCAGGACCCTGTCTAAGTGCTTTTCTGTGGCAGGTGAATGGCACCAGTTTCCAGAACCTGACCCGTGAGGAGGCTGTGGAATACCTCATGGCCCTGCCCCCGGGCGAGGAGGTCACACTGTGGATCCAGAGCAAGCAGGACAGTGAGTGGTGACCAGGCTCATCCTGGGCTTGTGTCTCTCCATGCTCTGTCTCTTCTAGGCAAGCTTCAGACCTACTGAACTTTCCATGGCCCTTCCTGTCCCTGCAGGGTGGTCCTTCTTCCCCCCTCTTCCTCCTCCAGACAGCTGATGGGAGGGGACCAAACCATCCCAGCTCTGTTTGTGCCTCAGCTTCCTGGAGCACAGGGGCTTTCTGGCATCATGGCTCAGCCTGGAGAGTCCAGTATGTACTGGGGAGTGAGATCCTACTGTCCCCAGCATGCCTGAGAGTGCCATGGGAGGAAAAGGTGTCCCCAATACCCTCCTTAGCAGCAAGGGCTCCTGTGCAGCCTCCCAGCCACCTAATGCCTTCCCAAATTTCTCCAGCACCTTCTTCCTCAGCCACCTCTTCCCCTGATGATCCCTCTTGCCCTGGGCTTCAGTTTACAGGAGGATGATCTCGTCCAATGTGGGCGACTCGTTCTACATCCGGACACACTTTGACTTTGAGAAGGACACGCCATCGGGGCTCAGCTTTGTCCGTGGGGACGTGTTCCACGTGCTGGACACCATGTACCGGGGCAGGCTGGGGAGCTGGCTGGCTGTGCGCATGGGCAGGGACCTGCAGGAGCAGGAAAAGGGCATCATCCCCAACAGGAGCAGGTAGGGATGGGGCCAGGAACAGCTTCTAGACAAGCAGAGCCAGAGAAGGCTCTCAAGTGAGCTGGGGACATGGATGGTGGGCTCAGTGAGAGGCAGGGCAAGGGCTGCTGGACAATGGTGGGAAGCGTAAGTGGTGAAATCCCTTCTCAGGGTGGTGGGGCAGCTGATGGTCAAACTGTCCAGATTCTCAGAGAGAGGAGTCTACCACAGCCTCACTGGGCTGTGCCACCTAGCAGGGGTGCCAGCTTCTCCTGATCTGCTCCTCAAACTCAGAGGCTGCAGGTCCTGAGCCCTCTCCTCTCCCAGGGCCGAGCAGATTGCCAGCCTGGAGTCTGTGCTGAAAGCCACGTCTGGTGCCAACCCCTCTGGAGCAAGGGCTGAGTTTTGGAAGCTGCGGGGCTTGCGGGGAGCCAAGAAGATGCTGCGGAAGAGCCGGGAAGACCTGTCTGCCCTCACAAAGCAGGGGCGCTACCCACCATATGAGAGGGTGGTCCTCAAGGAAGGTGGGCACCAGGACAGCCTGGCCCATCTTGGGGATATTGGTCCTGGGGCTGCCCTGCTGTGGTGCTGATGGGCCCCCTTCTCCTGGGAGAAGCAGGGCGAGTTGCAGACCTGTGGGCACCATGAGGAGTGGGGCTGGGTGCTTGGGTGCTGGGAGCTCTGCCCTTGCCCCCAGCCACCCTGAGCACCTCTGTCCTCCCACAGCCAGCTTCAAGCGGCCAGTGGTGATCCTGGGCCCCATCACAGACATCGCTGTGCAGAAGCTGAGCAGGGAGCTGCCCCAGCTGTTCGAAATTGCCCGTAAGTGCCCCACACTGGGGAGAAAATGATATCCAGCAGCCAGACCCTGTGAGAGTTCATTACTTTTGGCTGCCTCCCTGTGACACCCCAACACCTTCCTGGGCTCATTCGCCCTCTGCCCTCCTCTCGCTGAGGGACACAGCCCTGGGGCCGGGCATGGTCATGCCCAGGCTGGGGCTGTCGGAGGTGCAGCCCCCTCATGCCCCATCTCGGTGTCCTGCAGCGAGTGTGCCCCGAGATGGGGCATCATCCAAGGTCATCAAGCTGGACTCGGTGCGGCAGATAGCAGAAAAGGTGAGACCTTTCCCGTGGCCTTGGAGCCAGCTGGGGCCTGTGGAAAGCCCTTGGCCCCCATCTCTGCTCCCAGTGGGGCTGATGGCTGTGCCCTGCCCCAGAACAAGCACGCCTTGCTGGACATCACGCCCTCGGCTGTGGAGCGCCTCAATTACGTGCAGTACTACCCAGTGGTGGTGTTCTGCGAGCCCGAGAGCCGGCAGGGCATCAAGGCCATGCGGCAGTGGCTGGCACCCGACTCCAGGAAGAGTTCCCGGCGCCTCTATGCCCAGGCCAACAAGATGAAGAAGTATTACAGCCACCTCTTCACGGCCACCATCAGCCTCAGTGGCAGCGGCAATGCCTGGTACGAGCAGATCCAGGACATCATAAGGACACAGCAAAGCCAGCCTGTTTGGACAACAGCAGAGCAGGTATGGGGCACGGGCTCTCTGTGGAGAGGCTGGGCCTCCTGGGGCTGCTGCCAGGCAGGTGATGGGGCTGCACACAGCCCCCATGGCTGGAGTCCCACATCTCCATCATCCCCACCCCTCAGGCAGATGTTGCACCTGAGGACAATCTGGACCTGCTGAACCCAGCGAGCACGGTGGCCTCAGGCTACCTGACGTGTGACAGCCACGCCAACAGTGACTACGATGACACGGATGGGGAGGCGAGCGCCTACACTGACTGCGAGGCAGAGGATGCCTGTGACCAGCCCGGGCTGGCCCGTTCCTCTGAGCCAGCACAGCTGGACCCCAGCCATGGCTTGGACTCCTCCGAGGCAGCACAGCTGGCCCCAAGCCACAGCCAGAGTGAACAGGTGGGTTGTCCCAGACTGCTACAAGAGCCCGGTGGGGCAGAATAGGGTGGCACAGTGCCTGGCTCTGGAGTGTAATTCCCACCTTCATGGCACAGGCAGGGTGTCACCTGTGGCTGCTGCAGGGTCCAGCTGTGCATCTGTGCCCAGCTCTGGGTGTCCAGGGGCAAACGCCTCAGGCTGAGGCACAGCCTCTGCCCTGCCCCTGACCCCTCCCACCTCTCCTTCCCCAGGTCCCTGAACGGCCACAGCCACGGCAGGGCAGGCGCTATGACAGCATCAGGTACCCTGTGCCCCGGGGTGGGGATGGCAGCTGCCCAGGGCTAGGGACATTCCCGGAAGGGCACTGTCCCTGTCACACAGAGCCATCACCACCCTTCTGTCCCCCAGGGAATATGAGCACGAGGCGGTGAGGAGGAGGTTCACACGTGCCAGGGATGACTCGGACCAGGATGAAGGCTATGAATGGGGCCCAGCCACAGATGTGTAGTGGCACTGCTGGCCTGTCCCTCCAGGCCAGCCCTCGCACAGCCCTGCACAACTGGGTGCAGCTGACAGCTCAGGTAGTGTCCCTGTGGCCAAGCTTGGCTGGGCCAAATCCTGCTATACCCTGCATCACCAAGTGCTTGGACTACCATGTGCCTCCTTCCCTTTTGGCCACAGCCACTGCTATGGAATAAAAGGGATGTTTGGATCAGGATGGGCTGTTTGTGGGGGTGCTGGGTGGCAGCATACAGGGGAGACCCTGTGCAGCAGGGTGGCCTTACTGGGACCCAGGCACCTCCCTGGCCAGTGGCCCCATGTACAATGAAGCATCACAGGGGGAATTGGGGCATGGCATCATTGCAGGCCTGGGATGTGGCCCCCAGAGCTGAGCCTCCTCTGCTGTAGTTCCCCGGCAGCTCCGCAGATGCAGCCTCCCATATTTCCCAAAATTTTTATTTTTAGAGCAACGAAGCACACAGGCACAGCCAGGTCACCACTGCTGCAGCCCTGGGGCCCAGAGAGCTGCTCATGAAAAGCTCACAGCCCCAAGCTCCTGGGATGTGGGGCTGGGCAATGCCAAGTTCCCTTTTGCTGCTCCAAGGGCTGTGGCTCTCTGGGCCAGGCTGTGCATGCAGAGCGATTCAAGGCAGCACCAGGGAAATGCTGAGGCAGGTTCCCAGCTTGGTACAATGTGTCCAACGGAGAGTTTGCATCCCAACAGGCCTCTGGCCAAGCCATGGGAGAAGAGGAGGTGCCAAGAGTGCTTCTGCCCTTAAGTCCAAGTCTGGGAGCTGTTGGGTATCCCTCAGGGGTGCCAGTGTGCACCCACACATGGGTGTGCAGGGCCAGTGCTGCTCTGGGGTTGTGCTGGCTGAGCTCTGAAGTTGAGCTGTGCTTCCAGCACCATCCTCACCTCAGGAAAGGCACCATTGGTGAGTGTAAAAGTACAATAGGCAGTGACTGGATGGGGGGAACTTTGACATAGGGCCCCCTCTCCTCCCACTAGCACAAGGCTGAGACACTGCAGCAGCACAGGAACTGTGCAGGCACTGTGAGGTGGGGAGAGGTGACTGGAGGGGGAGAAGTGCCCAAAGCATGGCACCACAGGCCCTGACATTGCTCAGGCTGGGTATCAGCCCCCAGTGTCCCACTGTGTCCTGAGTAAAACAAAAGAGGTGCAGACTTAGGCCCTGCTAAGGGCTCTGATGCAGGGCTGGGGCAGAAGGCAGAGCCAGTATTGCCCCTGCGGCCCCGGGCTCGCTCCTGCCTGCCCCAGGTATGGTGGCTCAGAGGAAGAGGGGCTGCTCCTGCCCCGTCAGCAGACGGTACGTGGAGGCCGGCATGGTCTTGATGTGTACCTAGGCAGAGAGGCACAGATTAGGGACCCCAGCCTGGCCTAGAGGATGCCCAGCTCTGAGCCCAGCGGCTCTGTGGGGGCCCGGCTCACCTCGCTGACTGCCTCGGTGAGGATCTGGATGATCTTCTCGTGCGGCGTGGCCACCACGCTCTGCCCGTTGATCTCGATGATTCGGTGCCCCACGCGAATGCCGCCCCGCTCCGCGATGCCCCCGCGCATCAGGCTGCAGATCTGGGAGCAGGGGGTGCTGTAAGAGCAGGGCTGTGCCCACAGCCCAGCCCTGTGTCACCGTCACCCTCACAGCCCTGTAGGCTCCTGGCCAGAGCTCTTGCCTGGGGTGCACACCTCCTCCAGCCCCTGGGCACGCAGTGAGGGCAGGGATGTCCCCGTACGTTGCTGCCAGCAGTGATGTGCTGAGCTGGGACCAGGGCAGCTCCCAGGATTTTGTCCCTGGCTAACAAGGCTGTGATTGCCCCACTCACTGAACCCTCCTGATCCCCTCGGGCCTGGGCTGCAGAGACTGAGCTTCTCCCTGGGGCATCAGGAGAGATCCACATCTTCAGTCCTAGGGGGAGCACCACTAGTTGGTGTGCGAGGTGGTTGTGCCACCCACCCAACCAGCTTCCACTGAGCCCAGGAATGCCCCTCTCTGCCCTCCCAATGCAGCTACAGGAGAGCCCAGGGCAGGGAGTGGCACTGGGGACAGCAGCAACTGTCACTGGGGTCATGCCCAGAAAGCCAGGAAGAAGCCACCACTCTGGAAGCAAACAGCTACAGAGCACCAGGGAGAGTAATAAAACCACCAGTGCTGCAGAAAGACTGTGAGGAGCTTTTTGCTGTGCACAGCAGAGCGCTGTGACCCCTCAGCCCAGGCAGGCACATGGAGTGTGGGAGGGGGGCACTAGTCCCTGGACACAGCCAGCTCTGCCCGTCCCTCAGGCAGACCCTGGCACAGCTCCCATCCCACAGGCACTCACCACGCCGTTCTCAACACAGAAGCCCAGCTGGTACTTGGAGTCGGGGCGTCGGATGACAGCTGTGGTGACAGGGGGACAGTGCACAATGTTCAGTGTCACCTCAGTCTGGTGCTTCAGCTCCTGGAAGGTGGGATGGGCCTTGGTCAGATTTTGAGAGCTGTTTAGACTGGTTGAGGGGCGATGCAGCCACATTGTTCATGTGAGGGCTGAGGATTAGCAATCTGTTTTCAATGGGGAAACTAAGGCACACAAAGGGATACTGCAAATAGAAATCCAAGGACAAGAACTTACAAACCCAGCCCAAGACATCCCTGCTTCTGAGGCTATGCTGTCCTTGCTTCCAGCTCCTTCCCATTCTACCGAGAGTAGATGAGGCAACTGGTTCCCTTCAGCACAGGTGCCTACCTCCTCCTCCACCCTCCTTTTTAGGTAGGGCCATAGCAAGTACAGTCCCCAGCTTTGTACCTGCCTTCCTCCAAGTACTCTCAGCACAAACTGTCACAGCCTGCAGGACAGGTATGATCTCTGCACACCTGCCTCCAAAGTTGGGGTCCCCGAGGGAATCCCAGTGTCACAGACACTCCCAGTTCAGGCCAGTGCCCATCTCCCTCCTGGGGTGAGGCAGGAGCACACCCTGCCTGGCTCACCCGGATGATGCTCTGGCAGGTGCCCAGGGGCAGCCCCACCAGGCTGGTCCCGTTCACTGACATGAGGCGGTCCCCAATGCTCAGCTCGCCCGAGCGCTCCGCAGGGCCCCCGTGCATCAGGTTGGCGATGACCACGGTGGGCAGGATGGAGCCCCAGCCTGACTCCACAATGGCAATGCCCAAAATCTCCCCCTTCTGCTTCCGGATGCAGACCTGGGGGGAGAACAGGTGGGTGATAGTTGTAACCTCCACCAGAGTCATGGAGCACATGTCCCAGCCCACAGGTGTGCTCACAGCTGGCTGGGACCTGGTTTTGTATGGAGCACCTCAGCTGCACAAGGAGCCACAGAGTGGGTGACACAGAGGTGCCAGTGGGTTCCCCACACTGTCCCCACCCCCTGGAGCAGCTCTTACGTCCTTGCAGTTCTCCTGCCGGGAGAAGTGGGTCAGCTCTGCGTTGTACTGCTCCTGGTCCTCCAGGGCACGGCTGTACTGGCGCGGGCTCAGCTCGCTCGGGTCGATGCTGTTGGCCTCCAGGAAGCGCTGGTAGGCCACACCAAATGCCTGCCCGATGGCCTGGGCAATGACCTGGGCCTGGGGAACAACAGGAGCAGTTCCTGCCTTTGGCTCAGGGCTGGAGCCAACAGCTCCCAGTGCCCTGCAGTGCCCAGCACGGGAACTATCCTTGGGAGCTCCGGGGTATTCCAGCTCCTTCCCTGCATGAACGGGCACCTGTGTAGAGCCAACCCTCCCCTCCAGTTTGCTTGCTGGGCCTCTGTGTGTCACAGAGATGCTCAGGCTGGGCTCCTGCCCTCTCCCTTGTGGCAGGGGAGGGGTCTCTGCTGCAGCCCCAGCCTAGAACACCCAGTTATTACAGAGGGATGGGACTCAGGTCCCCAGAGCCAGCTGCCCACCCCAGGGACCCGTGTGTTGCCTCACATCAGCAGAGTGGAAGACGTGGCAGATCATCTTGTAGAGACGCTTCTCCTCCGCCGCCTCCAAGCGCCGCGGCAGCTTCCGGCGCGCCATGAGCACCACGAGGGAGCCAATGTCGGCAATGTAGGAGATGGTCTGGAGGGAGTGATCCATCATGGCCTCCTGGCAAGGGGAACATAGGCAGAGAGTTCAGTCCTCTCGGGGCTGTCAGACTACGTGGGCAGCCGTGAGCCTGCTGGACTGCGAGCACAAAGAGTTTGGCCATGGTGCTTGGATGTGGCACAGCTGCCCAGCACAAGCTGGGCAGAAACCATGTCTGTGCCAAAAGCTACAAACGGATCCTTCATCAAGGACTCATTTGTGTCCCTGGGTGTTGCCACGGGACAGGACAGCTCCCCTCTTGCCATAACACAGAAACTAATCCTGAGGCAGAGTTCTCCAGATTTCAGGCCTGGGTTCCCCAGCTCCAGGTCTGGGATCCTAGCAGCTCCACAAGGTGTAGGTCACATGGAAAGCCTTGTGCAGTCACACAGAGAGGTGAGGACATGACACAGGATGGCTATGAAGTGACATGTCCGCTCCCAGACATTTGTGCTCATCATAAGCCATCACTGGGCAAGACCCTGCTGGTGTGGGAGCAAAGCTGAGATCCTGAGACCAAACAGGAATGTTGAAGCAGCCACAGAGCCATGTGTTTACTGCTGTTCCTGCTCACCTGAGTGTCAGCAGTGAGCACCTTGATCCTCTGTGTGGAGACAAACAGATCCACCTCTGTCATGGGCTGGGACTCTCCTTCAGGTGCCTGCAGAACAACGGAGAGGTCACAGAACCCTGCTGGGACCCAGCCCCACAGCCAGGTGCTCTCAGGCAGACCCTGAGTGCTGCCCCACACCCACAGGGGACAAGGCTGGGGGCAGCCATGCCCCTCATCCATCCTGCACCTTGATCCTGTTCACCGCCTCCTGGGCCTGCGCCATGCGGACGCTGGTTGGGGGGTTCCTCTCCGAGGCCAGCTGTGTGGAGCCCAGGTACTTGGCCCCAAAAATCACACCGTCCAGCAAGTCCTCTGGGTCACAAGGGCCTGGAACTGAGGCGTTGGGAGGGACTGAGCAGAGGCTGCTCCCCCACCTCTGAAGCTGGGGGTACCAACTCCTGCTGCCTGTTAGCTGCATTCCTACACATGACAAAGCATCTCAGTGCTTGGCACATGGGCACCTGGCATCACCGGGGATATAGGCTGCTTCCCCTTCCCTTAGCAACACATGGCATACCTTTCCCCCAAGTATATCCCCTCCCTGATCCCTAACACACCTCCATTTCCCAGCAAACACTCAAACAAGCCATGTGGAGCCTCGTGCACCCACTCTGGATGGGTGCAGAGCTGGCTGGTCCCTCCCCAACTAGGACCCCAGACCACCCTCATTCAGGGTCAGAGCAGGAGGGTCAGGACTCCTGGATGCTCTTGCTGCTCAAGCACAGAAGCAACTCACCCTCTTTGAAGGCTGGGCAGGATGATGGGGATTCCCTGTTCTGCAAAGCAATGAGAGAGCAAGTGAAGCTGTGGCTGGGAACCTCATCGTTTCAGCCTGCCTGGCCCTGGAGCAGTGGGACAGCAAGGGCAGAGTGTCCCTGGGGCTGGGAGAAATGGCATGGGGTCCCAGGGTTGGACAGGGAGGAGCAGGGTCCTAGGCCTGTGAGGATACTAGTGCAGGCTCCTGGGGCTGGAGGGGAGGATGGCACAGGATCCCAGGACCAGAGGGGCTGCTCAGACCCACCAGCCTCTGCCCCAGGGCACGCATGAATCAGCCAGCCATGAAAGCATGCTTTCAGGGCCAGAGCTGGTACTGAGGGGTTTGTCCTGGCAATCTCGCAGTGTGAGGCCCTGTAAGAGCTGCGGAAAGTTGTCCCTGTCTCTCATCTGCCCCCATCCCAGACCCTGGGAGGGATCAGAGCCAAGGGGCATGCCCTGGCTCCTGCTGCCCCATCGCAGCCCAAGGCGCAGCGCACTCACGGTCACAGCACCCTGAGGTGGCTGCTCTGTCCCGGGGGCCAGAGTGGAAGGCAGGGCTGCCCACGCCGGCTCTGGGGAACCTTCCCGAGCACTCTCGCCAGCAGAATCGTCCTCGCAAAGCCCCTCTCCATAACACCAGCTTCCAGGAGGTTCTTCCTCTGTGCCCTCTGGCCTCCCCAGCCCTTCAGGCTTCTCCACAGTGGCTGGTTCCTCCTGAGCCTGCAGCATCTCCAGGTTGGTCCCAGCCAGGACTTCAGAGCGGGCCAAGGGGGTCTCGGCACCAGCCTCGGGCAAGCCCCCCTCGTAGCACAGGAGGTTCAGCAAATCCTCCCGGTCAGCCTCAGCAAAGAGCAGCCCGTGGCAGGGGCGGTCGCAGGCGGAGTGCTGGGGGCAGCAGGGACGCATCGCCAGGCCCCGGCCCGTGGCCACGTGCAGCGGGCACGGCCGGCACCTGCCCGGGCACTGCCCGCGGCCCCGCCGG
>VXBR01007321.1:123623-143729 GCA_013400215.1 Cisticola juncidis | reverse complement strand
CAGTGTGTCTGTGGGTGTGTGCTGTGGGTGTGTGCTCAGTGTGTGCTCAGTGTGTGCTCAGTGTGTGCTCAGTGTGTCTGTGGGTGTGTGCTGTGGGCAGTGTGTGCTGTGGGTGTGTGCTCAGTGTGTGCTCATTGTGTGCTCAGTGTGTGCTGTGGCTGTGTGGTGTGGGCAGTGTGTCCGGTGCAATCAGTGCATGCCCAGGGGCAGTGTATGCAGCGTGTGCAGCGTGTGTTGCACACCCAGTGGGCGCTGTACTCACAGAGGGGCTGTGCACATGCAGTGCTGTGTGTGCAGGGAGTGCAGCATGGTGTGTGTGCCTTCAGGAGCTGCAAGCCCCCTCTGATGCCCCACAGAGGGGTCAGTAGCCCCGGGTGTCTGGGTCCAGCCCGGCAGTCTCAGGGTGCCTCAGGGGAGCCACAGCTCAGGGCAGCGGTGCTGAGGGCTGCACCCTGGGGCACCCCAAGGCAGCAGTGGGAGGTGGCCGGGGGGAGCAGGGGCCCTGTGGTCACTGTGTGAGCATCACAGTGTGTTCTGGGGTTGGGGACACAGGGAGGGGATGGGGACCCCACTGCCATCCTGCTCTCACTTACCTGCTTCTCATTTGCACAGCTCCACACCTGCAAGGAGAGGAGAGAGGGGGTCTGAGCACCTAGAGCACCCTCCTGGGGCACTGACCCCCCAAGGGACCCAGCATCCCATCAGAATCCCCATCTGCCCTGCCCAGCCATGCCCACGGTCCCATGGAGCAATGTGGGGGAGCCAGAGCTGGGGGTGGAGCTGGAAGGATCTGGGGCAATGGGAATGGGTGAGATGGGCACTGAGGGGGATGAGTGAGAGAAGCTGGGGGGGCTGGGGATAAGATGGGGCAAGTCGGAGGAGAAGTGGGGCAATGGTGGGGGCACGGATAAGGTGGGGAGATGGAACCCCATGCTTCACTCCCTGACCCCTCCAGAAAGCAAAGGAGGCAAAAACTCCCCAGGGAGCAGAAAACCCTGACCTGGGAGCACAGATGAGCCAAAACAGCAAAATACCAGAGCAGCAGTGACCTGGCAGCAGGGCAGCAGCACCGGACCTGGCGGGACGGGGGCAAGGGCAGGACTCCCACCCCAATCTGCCTTGGCCTGGCCGGGGGGGCACAGATGTCCCTGAGTGGGGAAGGGGGGGAACATTACACATCAGGATGGGGGAACATCAGTACCAACCAACCACCCCATATTCCCCATCCTCCAGGGACTGGCCTCAGGACTCCCAAGCCTTTGCCACCAGTGTTTGGGGAATCCTGCCTGGAAACAGGCCATGCTGAGCTGAGGGTGGGGGAACTGCTAAACTGGCTTCCAAACCACATCTTCCTGCAGCCACTGTCATCCTAGCAGCAAATTTTGGGTTTAAGCCCTTAAGCTGCAAACCTGTGCTGGGAACCATAAGGACCCAATACCTCAGGAGAGTTCTTCCCCTCCCCTCTTGATGCCCCAGCCTATGGTTTTCCTGTGGGGGCTGCTAGCTGTGGGGAGGGAACAGCTGCTGGTAAAGGCACCCAAAAAAGCAACAGAAACAACACTGAGCCCTGGTCAAAGTGGGTAAAAAAACTCACTTCCTGAGTACTGCGAAGCAGCAGAACATCAGTAAACATAAATGGCCTGCCCTGGCAGCAGGGGAGTGGAAGAAACAGTCCAGGGACAGCCCCAGCTTCCACTGGAACCCCATTCTTTGCCTTTGGAAGTCCATCTGGGTGCCAGAATGTGGCTCCCGGGGCTCAAGCCGCCTGGGACAGGTGGTAGGAGCAAGGGTGGCTCCTGCCCCTGGCTCTGTGTGATTCGGGGCGAGTGACACTGGCGGGCGCCCGCACCCGCTCCTGAGTCCCCAGGGAATGGTGCCAGCCCCGTCCCCAACACCAACCCCGGGCACACCCTGGGGACACCCACTCCCTTTCTCAGCATCTTCCCTCGGCGCTTTGTCCCGAATTGGAAAAAAACGGCGTTACCTGCTGGGCCCAACTCGGCTTTTCCAGGAGTATTTAACTTTGCCGGTCCCTCCCGGGAACCAAACAAGCGGCTCAACCTCACCAATCTCGCAGCTTTGGCAGCCAAAGTTGCCTCTAGTCTTCTTATTTGTCACAGAACCGCCGTGCTAAGGCTCGGGAGAATCTTTATTTAGTGTTGCAGATGTCACCAAGGCACCGCAGATTGGAAATGAGTCCAAAGGATTAAGACGAGGTTATTAATTGGAGGCCTTCCCCTTTAAGAATGATTGACAGTTACTTTCTGGACAAGTAATTGCTCTAAATGTCCCCCCAGCACGGGTCCGGGGGGGCAGCGGCGGACAAAGCCCCGAACTGCCTTCCCCACTCGGATTGTCTCCCCACAAAGGCGTCCTGCTGGAGTTTGCCGTGTAATCCCCTCATTACAGGCAAGGAGAAAGAATTAGAAACAAGGGGAGCGGAGAAGAAAGGATGGAGGGGGAGGGGGCAGGATTTCCTTGGGCTGTGGAGGCTCTGCCCCGGGGATGGGGTCCAGGGCAGATGCCCAAAGCCTCGATGGGATGGGGATGCTGCAGTGATGGGNGGGGGTGGCCCTGTGACAGTGTGGGTGGCCCTGTGGCTCCCAGTGATGCTGCCCACAGAGCCCTGCCCATGTCCAGAGCAGAGATGGGGACAGGTGTAGGGACAGGGATGGGGACCAGACATGGGGTCCAGCTGTGAGGACCCAGGGTGCAGACACAGTCTGGGGACCTGCTCTGGGGTCTGGTTATGGGCCCAGGTGTAGGGACCAGCCATAGAGACCAGCTCCCCTGAACAGCCTTGGGGACGTGTGATGAAGACCAGGCAGGGAACACTCATGGGGACCAGAGCAGGAGACCAGGCAGGAGGGCCAAGTGTGGGGAGCAGCCATGGGGCAGTGCCCATGGGACCAGGTGTGGGGATGAGTCATGGACATGGGACTGAACCCTGGGGCCAGGCATGGGAACACCCTGTGGGGACCAGCTGTGGAATCCAGCCAAGGAGACAATCCCTGGGGGTGCCCATAGTCCCTGGCCTAAGGGGGCGTGGGACAAGGGCAGCCAGGCTGAGGGGCAGGACTACCATTCTCCTCCTCCCCACTCCCACTGCTGCCCCTGGGCCCCAAAGAATGATGGAAACATCATGGTGGGGGTCCTGGGTGTGCTTGGTGCTCCCCACAGCCTCCATCATGTGGGGTGGATTTTGCCCTTTTCTTTCTTTACTCACTTTTACTTTCTCCCAAAACCATCTTCCTGCCACCTGCAGCTGCCACCACCCCCGGACCTGTCTAGGCTTCCTCCCACTCCCTTCCCCTCCTTGCCACGCTTCCTCTTTCGGACAGCAAATGTCTCTGTGGGGGTTTTGGACCCCAGCACCCTGTGCCAGGTGGCTCCTAGCCCCTGAGCGACTCTGTGCCCTCCTCACCAGAGCTGCTGTTGGCAGGACCCTGCAGCCCCCTCTGTGCCCTGGTGTGGCCCCCGAGGCCATCCCGTTGTCCCCCACTGGGGCTGTGAGGCTTTGCCTGCCCTGTCTCACAGCTCTTTGGGGACAGTGTGATGTTGTCTTGGGGATGGCACGCCACCACCCTGGGGACAGTGTGCCACCACCCCAGGGACAGGTTGCACTGCCCTGGGGACAACAAGACTGCACACCAGGGATGGCATGACACATACAGGAGGGCCATGCAGCCCCTGGGGACAGCAGGGAGGTGCTGCCTGTGGAGGTGCTGGGGACATCCCCAGGGCAGGGGCAATGTGTGGGGCCAGGGCTGCAAACTGGACCCCACTCGCCCGGATGCCCGTGCTGGCCGCTGTGACGAGTGCAGGAGCAGTGCACCCCACACTGATGGTCTTTGGCAGGTTTCCCCAGGGTGCCCCGCTGGCCTGGGGTGCTGGGAGGTCCCCAGGGTGCCGGGTTTGGGGGCAGGGGACTGCCCAGCTGCCCGGCCCCGGCACTGTGTGTGCCGTGCTGGCCCTGCGGCCACCGCAAGGTGTTGCCTCGCCCGGGGGGAGGCAGCAGGCTGATTTGCCAAATGATTATAATTGCCTTTTAGGAGCAGATAGCAAATTGATTTGCTTCCTTGTCCAAGGCCCGTAATCGCTTCATCACTTTAAAATATTAATGCTATACTTCTTTGCTAGTTTCCCAATTACCCTAATTGAAGGCAAATTGGTTAAGAAGGTGCAATGCAGAGTATCAGGGGGTTTAGTTCACTCAAATGACAGTTTTAAACCTCCCTAATCCTATTAGCGCGAAAAGCTGCTAACGCTTAGAGACGCTGCGTCAGCTTACCGGGGTGGTGGGGCCGGAGGCGGGGGTCGGCCCGGGGGACGGCCGGGGGCCACCGGCCTCACGTGACCAGCTCGGCCAGGGATTTATCACTTTTTTAGTTCATTAAGAGGCCTTGGGCAGGCGGGGAGGCAGCAGGGGTGACCCAAAAGGGTGCTGAGCGGGAGGCAGGTGGCAGCATGGGGAGGGCGGGGGGGGTGGGCAGGACGATTAGCCAAGGAGACCTGGTGGAGGGGCCTGACCCGAATCCCAGCTGGTGCTGGGAGCCCCCATGCAGCCCCACTGGGAACACTGGGAGAGGGCTGCCCATCAGGGCAGGATGGGCCCTGATGTGGAGTGGGGATGGAGGACTGAGGTGGTGGTGATGGAGCTCGTTGGGGACCTCAGTGCCATCCCAGCAGCTGGCAGCTGGTGGTGAGCCAAGCCCTCGGGAGAGCAGAGATGTGGGGTGGGATCAGAGTTGTCCTGGGTGCCACAGGTACTAATCACCCTGTCAGGGACCTAAGTTTTGCAGAAAAGCTGGTCAGCGGGTATAGGAATGATGGCAGAGTCATCAGGGACGATGAGGACAGCAGGGACAGTGGGGCCACCAAACATCAGGAGGCTCCCCCTTGTCAGGCCCACCCGAGCCTGTCTCACACTCCCTGGGATGCTCCAGCAGCCACCAGCCCCTGGACTGGTACCCGGAGGAGTTCCAGGGCGGGAACTGGGAACCTCCTGCATCCAGGGACCTCCTCGCTCCGTGTGCTCCAGCTCCTCAGCGGCGGCTGAGCCCGCTGGCTCTGGTGACAGCGCTGAGCTTGGGGACACAGCTCCCAGCCCACCTGCGCTGGATTCGGCCTCCCCCTCCCGGCCCGGCCGCCGCGGCCGTGGGCAGCCCGGGCAGTCCTGTCCCCGCAGCCTTTCCGGAGCAGATGGCAGCGGCGTGGGGAGGACGGAGGCGGCTCAGCGCGTCCTTCCTTTCATGCACACACAGCGTGATTCCCGGCGGCTCCGGCTCCGGCGGGAGGTGCCGCTGGGGCCAGCGCTGGCCGTACATTTCACACGGGTTCAGCGAGCTTAGTCCTCGGGGACAGGGGACTCAGGAAGATTAGACCTCACTAAAATAGGCAGGTATTAGTGATCTCAACAGCCCCCGGCCTTCCGGCGCGGCGGCATTTAAGCCAGCGCTGCTGCCAAGCGCCCAGGACAGAGTCCCTGGCGGGGCAAGAGGCAGCCGGGCACCCTGGCCCAGCCAAAGGGATGCCCCCGCTGCTTGCACGGCCGGGGGATGCTCAATCACGGGAGTAAATGCTCCACATCCCCTCCCGGTGCTGTCCCCAAGGGATAGCCAGGGTGATCACTGGGTCCCAGTGGGGGCTGCTGCAGAGGCAGGGGATGGACCCGTTGGCCAAGTGTCCTGGGCTGGTTAGTGGCTCAGGGGATATGGGGCAGCCCAGCTCCAGTGCAGTCATCACGTCCCCACACTGACCAGGACAAGGACTGCGTGGGTGTGGGATATGGCAGGACGAGCAGAACGGTGCCGGCAAATGCTGTATTTATTGAGCCAAATGGTTCACGGTGCCAGTGCTGGTGAGGGGGTTAACAGTGTCTGGGGCCTGCCCCATATGGGGACTCACACCATGAGCACCACGAGAGGGACCTGACAAGGCTGGAGGGGACCCGGGCATTCTGCACCCCTGCACACCCTGGGAAAGCAACGGGGAATGGTTTGGGGAGGAAAACTCACGCCTAACGTGTATCGGCACCCACTTCCCAAGGAGAGGCCCCCAGAGCCTCCACATTCCGTGGCTCCCGGGGACAGGGGCTGCCGGTGTCACCTGCCGCGGGGCGGGCAGCAGAGCTACATCAGGGCGCACTTCTGCTTCACCTGGTCCACGCCACCCAACGCGTGGTTCCGCAGTGCCGGCAGCTCCACCTCTCGCAGCTTCGCCAGGAAGGCGAAGGCCCCGGCGCTGCCATCCTCCTCCTCCTCCTCCTCGCTGTGCACCATTGCTGCCAGGTCCTGCGGCAGCTCCACCACACCTCCGGCCACGTGCACCTGGGCCCTGTCCCTCTCGTCCTAAACGCGGGTGGGAGAAGATGTTGGGTGCGGACAGACACGGTGCCTACCACGGTGGAGCGGTGGACAGAGAAGAGCCAGTCCCAGGGGGCTGGGGACATGGCGGGATTCCAGGACTGTCCAGCGCCAGACTGGGAAGCTGGATGGACAGTGGGCGGCTAATGGTCAGATGGAGACAGTGGCCGTCTGCTGCCCTCTTCAGGAATCCCTCCCATCCAGAGGAGCGTGGCAGCCGTGAGCCTAGGGCTGTTCTGGGTGATGTAGGGTCAAGGGGAACCCCCCAGGTGCACAGACAGGCTGGTTCTTACCTGGGCCAGGTGGTACTTGTCCCGCAGGTGCATTCGCACCGTGGCTCGTTCTGCCTTCCTCTGTGCAAACACCTTGTCCCGCTCGATCCTGCAGCAGGTGCCACACAATCACCCCCACCTCCCCGAGCCTCCCAGGACCACCCCAACATCACCCTGGTCCTCCTGCAAAGCAGGTCTAAGGAAGGAGAGAGAAGGTCTGAGACCCACAAGACGGTTAAAGTGGGGATCTGGGAGCAGGAGCCACATCCTGTCCACCCGGCTCAGCACCTAGATTCAGAGGTGCTTGTTGAAAGTGCCCATTGCAGGGACTCGCTCCTGCTGCAGCCTCTCATCTCCCTGGTGCTGGGTTCCCAAAGCACCCAGGCCTGGGGAGGTGGGACCTTAATCCAATCCCATGCTGACCCCTATCTCTTGGCTCCAAGGGTGCTAGGCTGGAACCAGCCTGGGGCTCTGACACCTGGGAGGTCCCCTTGTCTCCTCTGGTGTACAAAGGTGCTGTCACAGCCCTGTGCCAGCCCCTCCACGAACCTCCCATGCTGTGGGAGATACACACTGAAGGGCAGCTGCTCTGCGCTGTCTCTTGCCCTAGCTGCCTCCCTGTCTCTGCCCTGTGCCACCCTGGGGAAAGCCCACAGCAGGTGGGATCCTAGTGGGGGACCCTAGTGACCCGCCAAGCCCGTGCAAAGCCTTACTTCTCCTCCAGCAGCTGCCGCTGGTACTCCTCAAACTCCTCGCGAGCCATGCCGTTGGGCAGTGCAGCCGCCTTGTCATCTTTGGGGGCCCCCTTGGGTGACTCGTCCTTGCCCCCCTGGAAGCTCTTCAGGGCAGCCGTGAAGAAGGAGGCCATGGTGGGTGATGGTGGTAGCTCTTGCCCCAAGGTGCCCACCAGGTC
Source organism: Cisticola juncidis (assembly GCA_013400215.1). Taxonomy (NCBI): domain Eukaryota; kingdom Metazoa; phylum Chordata; class Aves; order Passeriformes; family Cisticolidae; genus Cisticola; species Cisticola juncidis. The sequence goes on along the minus strand of VXBR01007321.1, from coordinate 136,179 downwards.
CCAGTGCCTGCAAGGTCAGCGGGACCAGCCCCAGGGGCACTGCGGATCAGGCGTGGATTAAGGCATTAGGAGGGGAAGCCACAGCCAGGGTGGAAAGACTTTCCCTTCACTGCACCCAAGGGTGCTTGCAGGGGACAGTGGCAGTGCAGGGGCACAGTAGGTGCTGCCACATCAGCACTTGCATCCTGAGTAATGGGGAGGTGGAAGGAGTCATCGAACTGCAGCACACACAGGGTCAGGCTGAAATACCCTATAATACAGGGGTCCCAAACTGGGGCAGCACCCAAGGGGCTGGGGCAAGTCCTGGGGAGAGCCCCATGCTGTGGGCACCCAGAACCATACACACGGGGGGACTAGGGGTTCAGGAAGTCAGCACAGAGGAGACACAAGAGGATTAGCTGAAAAACCAATCGAGGGTCAAAGGACTGGCACAGATGAGGCAGCAGCGGGCGCGCACCCACCCTGCGGCAGCCTTGTGCCCCCGCTAATCCCTGCTCCACCGAGACTCGAGATTGCCTGGGAGTCTGCAGGGCCGGGGGCTCCCCACTGCTGGGGATGTGCCCCGTGCCCATAATCTATATGAAAGCAATTCCCATACAGCCTCTGATTAAAGCATAATCCCCTGCTGCACAGAGCCCTGATGGGAGAAGGGATGGATGGCATAGGGGGCTCCAAGGGCCAGAGCTCCTGCCCCCCTCCAAAGCCTTTCACTGGGCTCTGTCAGGCCCCAAGTGACAGATAGGCCTAATTTCACCCCAAAGGCTTAAAGATGCTGTTGAACTAATTTCTTTGGTTTAATCAAAAAGCCGAAATCCATGTGTTTTAGCTGGCTGTGCCAGCATCCCCATGTGGGGCTGGGTGCTGAGGCAGGGCTGAGTCAGGGTGGGGTCTCATCCTCCTGTGAGATGTCCAGTCCTGTCTCCCATCGCTGGGAGTCGCAGCTTGAAGGGACCCCACATGCAGCATCTGCTCCTGGGGCTGAGCACCGGGGGTGTGAGCGTGGCTCCCTTGGGGTCTGTGCTCCCCACTCTGGTGGGTCAGGGGAGATCAATCCCATGGCAGCCTTCTCTGGGCTGTGTGGTGGGTAGAAGGACCATGCTGGGATGGAGGGAGGCTGCTGCTCCATCTCCACAGGGAGAGAGCAGCACCACAGACCATCCTGGTCCTGGCCCTTATTGCCCTACCACTCCCAACTCTGGGGAGTCTAGGGGCTTCAGGTCCTGGGTCCTGGTAGCAGGATGGGAGTTAAATGTCCCTCAGGTGCTTCAGCTCCTTCTGCAGCTTCTCTGTGAGTTTCTTGAAGGACGGGCGCTTGCCTGGCTCCAACTCCCAGCAGCTCTTCATCAGGGCATAGACGGTGGGTGGGCAGCCCTCGGGCGGGTCCATGCGGTAACCCTGCTCCAGCAGCTCTGTCACCTCCTTCAGGGCCTGCCAGGATGGAGAAGCCAGCTGGCAACCCCCTTCCCTGCTCTGGTCAGGGAGCAGTGGCATGTCCCTGTCCCATCAGTGCCAGTGGGATGTAACCCATGGTGTTCCCTGGCACAATGCTCACCAGCTTCGGGTACGGTGCCCTTCCAAAGGAAAAGGTTTCCCACAGGAGGATGCCGTAGCTCCACACATCTGACTTGGAGGAAAATTTCTGTGGTGGCAGGAGATGGGGAGGCTGAAGCCAGCTGAGGGCTGTTCTGAGTCCCCGTTGCTTTCCGAGGACAAGACAGAGGACAGTGACTGCCCCCTGCCCCCCCTCAACTCCCCAGGGTATGAACACCCCCCAGTCCCATCATCCTGCTGCAATTCCCACTGCAGGACTGCTCAGGACAGTAACAGAATTTTGGGAGATGCAGGGCTGACTGTGCCAGAGGCCACAGTGCAGCAGGGAATGGGAACAAGCAGGGGCAACCCAAGGGGGTGAGATGCTTTGGAAGGACTCCCTGGACAGCCGTTTCCCTCTCACTGTCACTCACATTGTGTTTCAGGGCCTCTGGTGCTGTCCACTTCACAGGAAGCAACGTGGCATCTGCACCCTTGGGGTTGACTCGGGCCAAGCCGAAGTCGCTCACTTTGGCCACGTTCTCCTCGGAGATGAGGATGTTGCGGGCAGCCAGGTCCCGGTGCACCAACTTCTTGGACTCAAGGTAGTCCATGCCTTGAGCCACATCCCTGCCACAACCGAGTGAGACAGAGCCATGTCACCTTGTGTCCCCTGGGGCTGCACAGGGAGACGCAGAGCCCTGGATCCCAGTCCAGAGGAGAGAGGGACTTACAGGGCAAACAGGAGGAGCTGCTGAGTTGGGACGAGTGCCCGGCCCCGTGTGCGTAGGAAGTTCACCAGGTTGCCCTGACAGAGAAGGATAAAATGAGTCAGGACCAACAGGATGGGGCTGCCAGGAGACTTTGCCCTCTGCAGGTGCTACAGGCATCTGTGATGACTCAGCCCCTAGACAGGGATATTGTCCCCAAATCTAAGTGGTGATGGGTCCCACTGGCTGAGGAGCAGCCAGGTGCTCTCACCTTGCTCATGAACTCCATGACAATGTAGAGGCCATTGTGCAGGATCACTCCCAGCAAGCACACAAGGTTTTTATGCCGGACCTTCCTGGAATGGAGAATATCCGAGTCAAGGAGGTGCCTTTTCATCCTGGGCCACGGGCAGGGCTGGAGCCTCCATGGAGCACTCACGTCATGGCAGCTGTTTCAGCGAGGAAGGCCTGGGCAGTCACATCGCACTTGATGTTCTTCACAGCCACCCTCTGCCCCATGTACTCTCCCTGCAGGACATCTGGGAGAGCATGGGAGAGTCAGACTGAGCCCCACACCCGGCCTCCTGCACCCCAGGCTGAGCCCCCCATGCCATGAGATGTGGAGGGGGATCAGGCAGTGACATTTGGGGAAGCTGCACCTGGGGAACACCCAGCCCCATCCTCTCACCTACCTCCGAACTCGCCTTGCCCAATGCGGTCTCCCAGTGTGAGGTGCTTCAGGTTCAGCAACCAGCCAGCTGGGCATAGGCACAAGGGCAGGTTAGAAGGGGCCACCAGTGGTGCCTTGTCCCTAAAATGCAGACCACAGCCCCCTCCCACCATCCTCTACCTTTGGCCAACTCCTCCTCAGCTGACTTCATCCCAGATTTTGGTTTAGGCTTCACCAGCTTGGTGCAGATGGCTCCCTGGTCCTTCATGTAATGCTGCCAAGGGATGAGCAGATGGAGATGATGCCAGCTCTTACTCTCAGGCTCAGGGTGTGAGTGCAGGGAACAGCTTTGCCATGCTCCACGAGACTGCACCATCACCACCCTCGAGGGCAGCCCATGTCTCTTGTTCCCCTCCAGGGACAGCCAGAGGAACACCACGATAGACCACAGGGAATATGGGATGCTACAGGTGTGGTTGAACCTCCAGCAGCAGTGGAGGGCAATTTGCAGAGGTGATGGAGCAGAAGCAGCCAGTCAGGATGGGACAGGATGGGACAAGATGGGATGGGACATGACAGCCTTTGGAGTTTTACACTGGGGCTGGGGCAGCTGAGAAGGGAAAAGAGACACCCAAAAGTTGTGTCTAAAAGGAGAACACGAGAGGGCAACTCCCTGGAGAGGAGAGAGGGTGAGGGATGGACCAGCAGAAAAAACTCACTGGAAGGGCAAGAGTTCACACAACAGCCAGGGAGTCGTGTGGGGTCAGCAAGGAGAGGGGGCTTTGAGTGGAGGGAGATACAGCAAAATGCCTCAAAGTCCAGGGAAGGCAGAGGTCACCAGGGTTTTCCTGCTATGTGAAGCACTGAATAAGCAGGGGTAGGGCCCTTGACCAAGGACTGGGACTGCAGCTGGCACAGCTGGTTTGCAGAGACATCCTTGGGATATCTTAGATCCACTCATTGCACCCCAAACTGAGTGGGAACTACCAGCCTTTGAAGGGGATAGAGAATTACATGAGGTAAGAAACACCAATGAAAACCACACTGAACAGGACAAGAACCTGCCTCTATGTGAGCCCATGAGGGCCTTGCCCTTCTCTGACACTGGTGGGACCCTCTGCCTGGGGTGTCTCACCTCGATCATGTCAATGAGGTTGGAGAAGTACTGCTGGCTGTCGATGCTGAGGGTGTTTTCCTCGTGCACCACACGGTAGTGGATCACCTCCTTGCCAAAGCTCACGCACAGCACGTAATCCCCAGGGTGCCGGACAGACTCACGCACCAGGAACAGCCCATCCTCAGGGGGCTGCAGCTCCTGCACCGCCTCCGTCCCCGAGATCTTCCCGTGGAACCAGCTGAGGAGAGGGGCATTGGAGGGGAGCTGAGACAGGGGGCTTCCCCCAGGGGCAGCAGTGAGATAGGGAAAGCAGAGCCCCTGCCAAAACTACACAGACCCTACTGCAGGAAACCCCTCTCCGTGGGGTCCATCCAAGCTGGGTGGGCACAACTAGGGCTCCTTAAAGCCAGGAATTGGCTTTTGTACCCAGCAGATCACTCCATCACCAGGGCACGGCTACAGGATGCTGTCCCCAGCTGCCCACCCAAAACATGGATGGCGGGGAGCACACTGGACTCATCTGCTGTTGCAGCTCCCACGGGCTCAGCCGGGTCCCCTGGGGTCCCCCCCAGTCCTCCCAGGTGCACTCACGGCATCAGGCTGAGTTTGGGGTCGGCGCGGATGGCCCCCCGCTCCCGCAGTGCGCTGGCTGCCAGCAGCCCCTCCTGCCCCGTCTCGTTGTGCCTGGCACGGTACCAGCCTTTGCCCTGCGGACAAGAGGGTGTCAGAGCGAGGGAAGAAAGGGGGGATCCCTCTGGGAAGGAAGGGACTGGCTCTGCCAGCTGAGCAGATGGCACTGGAGTCCCATTCTGTCCACGCCCTCTCGGCTCAGGTGTACCTCACCTCCACGGCCTCGATGATGGTGACCATGTCACCCTTGCGGAAGGCCAGCTCCCGGGGCTTGGGCTTGGTGTGGTCATGCTTGGTGACACACTGTGTCCCGGGGGGCCAGTGCTTCTGCAAGGAGAAAGCAGCGTCAATAGCAACAGCGAGAGCCGGGCCCCTCTGCTGCCCACAGGCACCAGGGCCAGCCCAAGGACCATCTGAAACCCTGGCTGGGACCAGGGGCACCGGGCATGAGCCCTCCTCCACCCCACTTCGGTCCTGGGGATGCCCCCAGGTCCCCCGGTGTCAGCTGGCATTGCTGGTGTGCCTGTGCAGCCCTGCTCACCCCAGACATGGCCAACCATCAGCGTATCAGGGACTCCCTGTCCTCTCCTGCTGCCACCTGCAGAAGAAACCAAAGGGGCTGTGGAGGAACGGGGCTGGGCTGGCTTGTCCCAGCCCACTGCTGCTGTCCCACAGGCTCCCCTGGCCAGTGCAGCTCCTGTCCCTCACACAGCCTTGCACCAGGAGATGGAGGAAAAGGCTGCAAACTCTGCCCATGCCAGCTGTGTCCTAGGGACACTCCTGTCCCACACACAGATGGGAGCAGGACCCAGCACTCCTGCTCTCTGCCTCTGCCACCAAAGAGGGGCCCCAGCTCCCACCAGCTCTGCTGGCACAGCAGGAGCCCAGCACCACAGCTTTAGGGAATGATGTGGTTTTATCAAGAACTTGCTTTTTCACCTCCTCTTTCAGGAGCTCTGAGTCACCAGGGCCCCAAGAGGCACCAACCATGACCCTGCTGATGTGGGATGCAGCAGGGACACAGACAGGAGAGGCTGGGCTGAGATGGCACTGTCACATGCACTGGCTGTGGGATGATTGCACAATGTCCTTATGCTGCCCTTAACACCAACTGGTCATGCTGGGATGCATATGACAGCTTTGTAATTTAAAATTGTGTGTCTTTTCCTCCTGGAGTCCTTCATCCCCACTGTCATCTCCTTGGGAGGATCATAGAATCAGGGAATGGTGTGGTTTGGGAGGGACCTTAAATCCTATCTCATTCAACTCCCTGCCACAGGCAGGGACACTTTCCACTATCCCAAGCTGCTCTGAGCCTTGTCCAACCAGGCCTGGAATGCTCCCAGGGATCCAGGGGCAGCCACAGCTGCTCTGGGCACCCTCTGCCAGGGCCTGCCCACCTTCTCAGGGATCAATTCCTTCCCATTATCCCACCCATCCCTGCCCTCTGGCAGTGGAAGCCATTCCCTGTGTCCTGTCCCTCCAGCCCTTGTCCCAGTCCCTCTCCAGCTCTCCTGGAGCCCCTTCAGGCCCTGCCAGGGGCTCTGAGCTCTCCCTGGAGCCTTCTCCTCTCCAGGTGAGCACCCCCAGCTCTCCCAGCCTGTCCCCAGGGCAGAGGGGCTCCAGCCCTTGCAGCAGCTCTGTCCCTCCTCTGCTCTGGCTCCAGCAGCTCCAGCTCCTCCTGCTGTTGTTCGCAGGGCTGGGGCAGCTCTGCAGGTGGGGTGTAATCAGAGCAGAGGGGGAGAATCCCCCCCTCCCCTGCTGCCCACGCTGTGGGATGAGCCCCTTGGAGCAGAGATGACTTTGCTTATTTGGAAGGTGAGTCACAATCACTGCTCTGCATCACTGGGGGTGATGAACTCATCTCTGTAGCAGTGTGGATCCCAGGACTATTTGACTGTGCTATCCCATATCCACAACAACAAAACAGGGACAATTGCAGCTGCTACAAGGTTAGTATCCCGAGGCAGAAGTTTTGTCTCTACCAGAAACCACAGTTAGCCAGCATTGCCATCCCCTTGCCGTGCAGCCCATCCACAGCACACATTCTTCTTCATTTCTTGGTGAAGCTGGGGCTGCAAAGGCAGCCACTGTTCCCCAGCAGGCACAGCCAAAGGCTGATGTGACTGAGTGCAGCTCAGACCACTTCCAGGGTGGTGAGGACCTCATGAACACAGAGCTTTAGAACAGTCGGCTCTGTACTCCTGCTGTGATATGTTCTGGTCCAAGGAGGGACATTCTGGCTGAGCCAGGAGGGCTGATGGCAGCTCTGACATCTGTCCTTCATTTTCTGCTGCTCCAGGACAGAAATTCTGGGTGAAAAGCAGCAACTGTTTGGTCAGTCCTGCCCCTGTGTGCAGACAGCATTTGGTGCTGGGAAGGGACAGATCCTCCACTTGAATACCAAACAGAAGAGCTTTTCCCCTGCCCAGCTGGCCCTGGGACTCAGAGTGATGGACACACACATCCCCATGGACACCTGGCAGAGCCTGGACACCAGCCAGTGCCTCACCTAAGCACCAGCAGGGGCAGCAGGGAATCACCTCCCTCCCAGTGACACTCTCATGCCTTGTCCTAAAGCAGCTCATTGTTCCTGGAAGTGTTTGATCCATGAGTTTCCCATCACTGGAATGAATGTTCCCACAAGCAGAGTATGCAGGCAGAATTCCTGAGAGGAGATATTTGCCCCCTTCTTTGTTTTGGGGCTGTTCTGTACTTTTGTGTATTGACTAATCTGAGTAATTGCAATGAGGTTGAGAAGCACAGAAACAGTGGGGGTTGGTAGAGCTGTCCCAACCCTGGACTGGAGAGCTCAAGCTTATTCCCAGCACCCAGAGTTACTCCAGCTGAAAAGGTTCCAGACCTGACAGCAGGTGACAGGAGGAGACCCCCCCTGCAGACCTGCACCTCTGGACACGCTGTGCGCTCGCCTCCGGAACACAAACACCCGGCACACCGGGTGTCACTTGGACAAAGGGCAGGGACAAAGGGCCCAGCTGGGAAACCGGTGACACCCGAGCACTCCCCCCAGTGACCCCCATGCTCAGCACTGTGCCCGTCCTGCCCTGCTGCCAGAGTGGACGGGAGGACTCCTCATCCCTCAGCCCTCTCGGACCTCGCTCTTACCTCAGCGGCAGCCATGCGGGGCTGGGGGCAGCGATGCCAGGGGAAGCTCACAGCTGAGCCTCAGCTTGGGTTCCTGAACTCCTGGAGGGTCTCTTTCCTACACAGAGCCAAACACTACGTTCAAGGGTAGCTCCCAAACAGAGCCAAGGCCCAATTTCCTGATTTTGCTGCTGGTGAGGCCGTGATGCAGCGTCCGGGCGGTTCCTGTGCTGGCGCCGCCTGCGCCCTCAAACCTCCATCAGAAATGACTCATTATTTGACAACACCGAGAGCAACTTCTGCCCTTTGAGGGCTCAGTTACACACCCTCGCTGGAAGGAACTGGAGCTCACTGAATCCTGTCCTCTGTGGCCCTTTGGGGGAATCAGAACCCCCCTGCAAACAGGGACAGTTCCTGTCACCACTGCTGGCCTGGCCAGAGCAGTGACAATGTCCTGGGTGCCTGTGGTGGCAACAGCTCTCTGGGGAAGCTGAGTCTCAGGAGAGGAAGAGCTGGGACCAGGGATCCCCAAGTGTAATCTTTTCTCAACATTGACTCTGCAAGCCTGAGAGCAGGTTGATCCCAGAGCACGGGCACTCTTTGCTGTTCCTCTGGGGGTGAAAATCCAGAGGCATTGTGTGTTGGGGCAGGCAATGGCAGAGAGACCTTTAAATGAATCCCACTGTCAGAGAGAAGCAGCTTATCTGTATCCTGCAGCATCCACAACGAGTTAGGAGGGAATAACCGCCCCTGCAGTTCATCCCAGCCAGAAAACCAGACACCAGTTCTGCACTAATGTTCAACATTTCCAGTATTCCGAGCAAAATGGTAAAAAAGAAGAAAATGCAGTTGTAAGCAAACACCAGACTTCATTCAGGGGTTTTGGGATCTTTCTGGGTCTTTTTAAAAAAAAAAAAAAAAAAAAGGTGTTTAAGCCTTCAGAAAACTTTGGCAATTCAACGGCAAAGGCAGTGTAGAAGAAAAACTAATCCAAACTAGCTGGTACTTTCAGGTCCTGATTATATCTTTTGATCCACAAACAACTTCCCCAAGCCATTCAAGCCAGACTGTTCACAGAATTATTAGGGCAGGTTTCCCCAGGAGCACTCCTTGCGTTATTCCCTCTATTTGTAGGGATGGATCCTGGTCTGTTCTGGCTGGAGAATAAACATATGAGTTCATCCTTACAGCTCTGCATTCCACTCCCAGGATCTGCACAAGGCTCCCTGTGACAAACAGAAATGTTTTGTGCTTTTGTGTTTTGCCACATCCAGCCATTGTTACAGACATAACCATTGGGCGAAGATCTCAGCGTCACACACAGAGAACCACTCCCTCAGAAGTAATATATAGGCTTTCCCTGTCCTGCTGCACAGCCAGCAGAGATTCTCAGTGCTTCTGCCTGAGCTGGTGTTCCCTTTACATCCTGGTGCATGCACCCAGCCAGAGCCTGAGCCTTTAACACACGGATATAGCACCCTTCTCTGGTGCAGCAAAGACAACGTCTGGCTCAGTGGGTACATCTGAACCACCGTGTGCCTGGGTCCTTCCAAAAGCTACAGAGCCAAAACATCGGCCCTGTGCAGCCCTTCCCAAGTCACTGAGTAAATGGGCAATACTATGGGAACATTTGTCTCACATTCTGGGCTAAGGCTTTGCCTACTCGCTGGTCTTCCTCCTGGCATCCTGCATTTGGGCCAGGGAGAGTGAGGCTCAACATCCCACTGAGCAGTGCCATTCCCGGAAAAATCAAAGTTACCCAAAAGAACAGAGTTTGGAGGTGGAGAGATGAACAACAGTATTCATCAAAAACATCACATATTTTGTACAAAAAAACCTCAGCTCCTGTCATCTCAGCAAGACCAGGGCATTAGCAGTCCCAAACCCACAGGCTCTCTCAGCCAACTCAACCCCTTTTGGTCCTGTTGGGCAATACCATTGGATTCACCAGAAATGTATTCCAGCCAGCCTGAGGAGTCTGCCCTGCATTTCAAACCTTCAAAAGGGGAACTAGAAAATGGCAATAAGTCATAAGAACAGACATGTCTTTGACACCAAATCTCCAGCATTTAAAGGGAATGTCACTGAGTTAAAACATGCTTTATCACAGCAAAGATTTATATTTCCATCCAGAAATATAGAATCACTGAATCCCAGAGTGGTTGGTTTTGGAAGAGACCTTGAATATCATCCCTTTTTAAATCCCTGCCATAGGCAGGGACACTTTCCACTATCCCAGGTTGCTCCAAACCCCATCCTACCTGGTCTGGATCATTCCCAGGGATCCAGAGGCAGCCACAGCTTCTCTGGGCACCTGTGCCAGGGCCTTCCCACGCTTACAGTCAACAATTCCTTCCCATTATCCCATCTATTCCTGCCCTCTGGCACTGGGAGCCATTCCCTGTGTCCTGTCCCTCCAGCCCTTGTCCCCAGTCCCTCTCCAGCTCTCCTGGAGCCCCTTCAGGCCCTGCCAGGGGCTCTGAGCTCTCCCTGGAGCCTTCTCCTCTCCAGGTGAGCACCCCCAGCTCTCCCAGCTCCAGCCCTTGGAGCAGCTCTGTGGCCTCCTCTGGACTCACTACAGCAGCTCCACGTCCTTCTGGTATTGGGAGCCACAGAGCTGGAGGCAGCTCTGCAGGTAATTTTTGGTTCATCTGCAGAGAGGATCATTTGGAAGGGTCTTACAGCCTGAATAAGGTTTAGGTGATGCCTTAAGCCCACCCTTCTGTGAGTGGCTGTGCCCAGCACTGATTCAGACACATCTGCATCTTTCTCTCTGCATCACCATCCTGATGCCTCCTCTGACACCAGCAGCCCCAAGGAACAGTGTTGACAGAAGAGGTATTTTCTGTAAACCTGTACAGAGCAAATAACAACACCCAAATCTCTGTCCCAGCAGGAAAGCAGAGCCTGGGTATGCTCAAGGGACAAGTGGAAGATGCTCAGCTGCAGCTGAACATGTGAGTTGGTGTCACTCAGATGAAATGTCAGGGCAGCTATTTTCTGAGGACACATCAGGCCTTGGCTGCAGTGTCCATGCTGGTGTGTTGTGTCTGTCTGGGGGGAACATGCAGCATTCAGATGTTTGTCCCACGTCTGGTTCTTGTTTTTTATCAGGCTTCTGTGTCACTTGACCTGAATGGAGACTGCTCCATCAGTTAAAATCTTTAGTATCTGGTATCAGAACTTGGCTCCCATTACTAGCAGCACTTGTGGCAGTATCCAACGGTTTTACTTCCTAATTTCTAATGAGGAAATCTTTTTCCAAGAGATTAACCTTTTCATCCTCTTTTGATCTGACTAGGTTCAGGGTAGGAAGTGTCCATGATACTTCAACACTTCCCAATCTTTCTGATTTACCAGTAACAGACAATGATAACTGGATGCCAAAACAAAGATCACAATCAAGGCACAAGGTTATGGAGGCCCTAAGTGTACAGGGGCACAGCAGAGCTGAGAACGTGCTGCACTGGGTTGGTTCATACAGTGGTCATGTGGTGATGGGACAAGAGGGAAAGGCTTTAAACTGAACTAGGGGGGGTTTGATGGGATATTAGGAAGAAATATTTTTGGTTGTGAGGGTGGTGAGGCCTTGGCACAGGCTGCCCAGAGCAGCTGTGGCTGCCCCTCCCTGGAAGTGTCCAAGGCCAGGTTGGACAGGGCTTGGAGCAGCCTGGGTAGTGGAAGGTGTCCCTGTCCAGGGGGTTGAACTGGATGAACTTTAAGGTCCCTTCCAGCCCAGCTATTCTGGGATTCTGATTCTATAAAACAATGTATCTATGTAAACATCTATGGAAGCTCTGAAATTCATACCTCTCCAGTGCATTTTAATATCGCCTATGACCTTTATCCCAGAATATCCAAACAGAATTTTCTTTGCATCTCCCAGAAACGTACTTAAAGAAGAAACAGACTTATTTCACAATAATGCAGAAACAATGTTTTTCAGTCAGTTCCAAAAAGTCATTCAAAATACTCCAAAAACCTGAAAGAATGTGAAGAGTGATTTGAAACTGAACTTTAAATAAAGAACCACAGTATTCCACAATGGTTTTGGGTAGGAGAGACCTTAAAGATTATCCAGTCCCACTCCCTGCCATGGGCAGGGACATCTTCCACTAGACCAGGTTGCTTCAAGCCCCATCCAACCTGGCCTTTCTTGAGCACTTCCAGGGATGGGACAGCCACAGGCAACTTGGGAGCCAAGAATTCCTTCCTATCCATCCCTGCCCTCTGGCACTGGGAGCCATTCCCTGTGTCCTTTCCCTCCAGGCCCTTGTCCCCAGTCCCTCTCCAGCTCTCTTGGAGCACCTTTAGGCCCTGCCAGGGGCTCTGAGCTCTCCCCAGAGCCTTCCCTTCCCCAGGCTGAACACCCCCAGCTCTCCCAGCCTTCAACAAATACATGAAGCTGAAGCCTGTGGCAATTCTCTTGCTGTCTGGTGGTGTCACATCCAACAACCAACGTGTCCAGCTCTGGTTCTCTCCATTGCACTCTTTTTCCAGGTACCACTATGACAGCACCAAAGCCGTGTTACAACTTGGTCAGCTTTGTTCAAAATCACCAAGAAGGAAGTGTCTCCATATGTCTGTACCACACTGTGCACTGCTGCTCCCAAACAGGAGCCCCTGGAGCCCAGGATCCCTGCTCCAAAAGGTGGGGAAAAACCCCAAACCCACACAACAAAACCTGGCATCTTCAGGCACTTCAGGCCAGAGGGCAGAAATCTAAAGTGATAAAATGTTTAAAGGATACACATGATACCAGAGTGTGTGTGGGATTTCTTTTTTTTTTTTTTT
>VXBR01007321.1:112108-123581 GCA_013400215.1 Cisticola juncidis | reverse complement strand
TTTTTTTTAATATATCTCTCTATATATTTTGCTGTGGGAAGAGTTTCTTCTAGAGCAAGGAGTAGGAGGGAAGGAAACATAACAGAAGGAAAGGAACTGTTGCTACAGGCAACTCAACTCTTACACAACAGTGCAGTTTCTGTAGTGATTATGGAATCACAGAATCACAGAATAATTAAGGTGGGAAAAGACCTCCAGGATGATCAAGTCCAACCATGAGCCCAGCACCACCTCCATGTTCACCACTAACCCATGTCCCCAAGTGCCACATTCACACCTTGTTTGAACACTTCCAGGGACAGTGACTCCACCACTGCCCTGGGCAGCCTGTGCCAGTGCCTGACCACCACTTCCATTCAGAATTTTTCCCTATATCAAAACCAGACCTCTCCTGCTGCAATTTGAGGTCATTTCCTCTCATCCCATCATTTGTTACCTGGGAAAGAGACTGATTCCCACCTGGCTCCACTGTCCCATCAGGGGTTATACAATTTTTGAGAATTACAGTACAACAAAACTATCTGCAATGGATTATTTAAAATCCAAAATATCAGACTAACTAGGATTTATTACAGGCAAAAATTGCAATCATATGAGCATTATTTCATACATGCAATATAATTACTATGCAGCATCTCTTGTTTGCAATTTTTCCACCTCCTTCAACTCTGCTCTTCTTCCTGTCTCTCATCTTTTTACTGTGTGCATCAAATGTATTCTTTTGAGATTTCAATTGCCCTGATTATCTTTTTTCCCCTCAAAGCCATAATTTTTAAACCATGCCAGGAGCAGAAGGATATAAAATGGTAACAACCCAATAGAAATGAAAGCAGCTATATGGAGGAAATACACAGAAATCTGCAGTTCTTCCCACACACTATGGAAAAAGGAATTTTAATTTATTTAGAAGTTCATCACCACCACTACACCATACACAGAAATTAAGCTTATATTGTAAAACCTCACCTAAAGCTACACTAGCCAGTGGCTTTGAAAATATGAAAACAATAATTTGGTGTCCAAGCTGAAGCCTTCTTCATCCACTTTCTGCCCTGAGCCACAGAGGTTTCAGGGAAGATTGGCTACTGCAATTTTAATTTAATCTCAAACTGGGTTCCCTTTCATCATATTTAACATGAGTAACTGTAGGATTTTAATGTTTGCTTATTTGATTTTGATCAAGGAACTCAATGCACTCATTGCACAGTCAAGAAAATTGCAACTGTTAATGAAAGAAAAGTAATTTCATGTAAATGACGTTTCCTGCATATCAAACCAAGAACAACTGAGCAAACAGGAAAAGAGAGGGCTTGAGTCATGCACTGTATAATTTTATGTGCCACAATAAAATCTGTGGTTTTCCAATAGGCAGCAAAAAATGGGACAGACAAGTCAGTGGCACAGAGGAACACTGAGGACATGCAGCATTTCATTTATAGACAGTGGGACTCTCATTTGGTGGGATACCCCAACCTCTCACTGTCAGTGTGGAGAACCAAATTAACCAGGACCCTCATGTCAGGGCTGGGGCTGGAGCTCAGGGAAAGGTTCTTCCCCCGAGGGTGCTGGGGCACTGCCCAGGCTCCCCAGGGAATGGTCCCAGCCCCAAGGCTGCCAGAGCTGCAGGAGCTCTCAGGGATGCTCAGGGTGGGATTGTGGGGGTGTCTGTGCAGGGCAGGGACTGGACTGATGGTGGTTGTGGGTTCATTCCAACTCAGGATCTTCTGTGATTCTGTGCTCGTATCACTTTGCTGAATCCCTTCACTTAAATCTCAGCAACATGAACACAACTTCTGGTGTTACTAATGACAGAAGTATAATAATAAATGAAATATAGTCCACATCTCTCAGTAGTTTAAAAGTGTTACTTGCACTGAGAATCTTCAGTATCTCACTGTCAGGGACATTCAGCAATTGGTATTAACTGCACTTCTCTACCTATGCATCATTTCATTACAGATTCACTAAATCCTAGAATGGTTTTGGTTGGGAGGGACCTTAAAAGCCATCCCATTCCACTCCTGCCATGGCAGGGACACCTTTCACTATCCCAGATTGCTCCAAGCCCCCTCCAACCTGGCCTTGGACTCTTCTAGGAATCCAGGGGCAGTCACAGCTGCTCTGGGCACCCTGTGCCAGGGCCTCACCACTCTCACAGAGAGGAATTTCTCTTTCTACAGTAAAGAGTTCTTGGCAGCTTACAGTCTCTAAAGCATCCAACTTACCTTCCTAACAGGGATCTTGCAGTCCAGGTTCATCTGTCAATGCAAGAGACGAGAAAGGAAACCCATCACAAAAATAAATATATTGCAGTCAGGTTTTTAACAGCAAACATCAGCAGGCAAAGAATTAAAAACATGTTTCAAAACTATTTAAATAATTCTGAAATCTTGCTTTACCTGAGGTAGGGAAATGTGAGAAGCTGATCAACTGAGCTTTAGATTCTCTGGAATGAGCCCACAGTTACAGCAACTGAGACTTCCCTTAAAAGCCTTTCTATAAATAACAACCGTGAGTGTTCCGAAAAGCAACATGAGCTTTGTGGAAGTCAAGTGGGAGTGCCTGGGGCTGGAAATACAGTTCTGAAAAATCCATAGAATCCCAGAATCCCAGAATGATTTGGGTTGGAAGGGATCTTAAAGCTCATCTTATTCCACACTCCTGGGCAGGGACACCTTACACAGGGAAGAATTCCTTCCCAATATCCCATCTAACCTGCCCTCTGGCAGTGGAAGCCATCACCCCTTGTCCTGTCCCTCCAGGCTCTTGCCTGAAGCTCCTCTCGGCACTGAAAGGGGCTCCAAGGTCTCCCTGAAGCCTTCTTTTAAATCCTTATTTACAAAAAGTCCCATTTTCTCTGGAGAGGATTAAACTGACATGTTAGAAGTGAAAAAAAAACCCAAACAAACATGCTTTCCCTTTAACCAAACCTTGCTACTTCTCTGGACATTTGCCCATTCTTGTGACCCTGCCTTGGGGTTTGCAGCACTTTGAAATTAATTACTTGACTGCTTTGTCACAGGTTGTCAAACTACCAGGAATGTATCCACTTCTGTGGGAACTTTGATTACATAAACAGCCAAGTAAGAAAGGATATTTGCTCTTTAATCACCAAAATGCACAAACCCCCAACAAATCAACTCTTCCACCTGACCTTGGTGGCAGAGCTTCCTTGGGATGAACATCAGGAGAATAAAGAGCTGATTTCAGAGCTCCTTTCTAAAAATGTTAATGATGTCACACAACTGAGTGCATGCAGGATTTTACAGCTGCCTGGTAATCTTTTTAACTGCAGTTCTACCTCAAAAGCACATCAAGAGCTGAATATATCACCTCTGCACTGAGACTTTTGGGGGTCTCCATGGATATTTCTATTCTTTACTGGCATTTTCCCATCATTCACCTGCTGCAGTTTGATGGCCATGTGCAAGAGAAGTATTTTCCCCACCTCCTGTCACATCTTTTATCTGGGTGTAGGATTCTGGCATTACTTTCTGAATATTAAACACAAACCCATTGCAGCTGCACTCAGAGTGTTCAGGGAAGTTCAGTATTTTAACCTTCACCATTTTCCAGCCTGAGACACAAAGCACATCCTTCAGGATAACTAACCATGAGAGTAACAGAATTTCTCCCCAGAAAGTATTTTCTTAAGGTGTACATGCTTATTCCTTAATAAAATGTTGCCACCCTGTTGAGTAACAGTGACTTTAAAGGCTCCCAGCCACCTTATACCACAATTCAAAACAGGAAGGAAATGCAACATCCACTGAATGTGCAAACAGCTCTAGAAAGAGCCAATTGAAAACCCCGCAGAGAAATGTAAGGGGAGCTCAATCCATTCACACACATTGTTGCCACAATGGACATGTCTTAATTTTAAAGCTTATGGGAAGCAGCAATGATTTAGCAAAAAAAATTCTTATAGTGGATTTTTTTTGAGTCCATTGTGCACTCATGTATGTTCTCTTGAAGATGATCACCCCTTCCTGGTGCCAGCCTGTGTTATCATGGGCATTTTCCAGGCATAAATAATACTTACATTTGAGGGTTTTTTTCTTTTTATATGCCCTTGCTCACAGTAAGAATGAGAAAAACAAAACCTGATCTCACTGGAAATGATGACTTAATTTGGATTCTGAATCTTAATGTATGATTTCGTAAGTAAAAGCAAAGCAACATTTTCAGGAATTCACAAAATAATAGCAATGCAAATAATCTAAATGTGTCATCATCTGTCCCAGCATTGAAAATAGTATTTGCACACAGAAAAAAAAAAGCCCGACTAATACAAAATCCTACATGAAAGCCCATAAATGTATATTTGAAAAATCAGAGTAAGGTGATTATGCACAAAATAAACCAGCATGGCATAAGTTCAACAGCTTGATCAAGCATTGTTGAAAAATAATGTTGTAAAAAGTTAAAAATCATGATGACTATATCTGAAATCAAAAGCCTCACACAGTGTCAACCTCTCCTACTCAGTCATGTCAAACAGGATGTACACCCAGCAGGCCACAAGGTAAACTTTCAAAGACAGCTGTACTCTGCTTCAGTTTTGTCACCTTCTTTTTCACAAGTTTGCTGCTTCTTTCCTCCACTTTTAGCAGTTTGTGAATGAAGAAAATTGGCTTAGTATCCCAATTTCTCAGCTATTTAAGAAGACATCCTTAATAGAAATTTAGTTAAAAACCCTTCATACTACTGGCAGCTGTTTGTTCCTATGAAGTCTTCCCTGATTTGTTCTATTCCTTCTCATTAGAGCAATTATTAGAGCAGCTGGCAGTGGTGAATTGAATTTATTACTGACATTTGCACCTCTAACCCAACACTGAAGCAATGCCTTTGCTAAAAGCTTTGCTTTATTAAGCAAAATCTTCTGCTTGAGCACCTGGCTGGCACTCAGCCTCGCCAGTGTCCAACAGGTAATGCTCAAAAGGCACACCTGGCAAGGTTAGACCTCTGGACAGATGGGCTGCAAAGGTGGGTCCATGGCAATCTCATGAAGTTCACAAGGCCAAGCACAACTCCTGCACCTGGGCCAGGGCAATTCCAAGCACAAACCCAGGCTGGGCCAAGAATGGATCANGAGGGACAGGACACAGGGAATGGCTCCCAGTGCCAGAGGGCAGGAATAGATGGGATAATGGGAAGGAATTGTTCCCTGAGAGGGTGGGCAGGCCCTGGCACAGGGTGCCCAGAGCAGCTGTGGCTGTCCCTGGATCCCTGGAAATGTTCAAGACCAGGTTGAATGGGGCTTGGAGCAACCTGGGACAGTGGAAAGTCTCTCTGCCCAAGGGTGTGGAACAAGATGAGCTTTAAGATCCCTTCCAACCCAAACCATTCCATGAGTCCAAATTTTTCCAGTGGTAACAAGTCTTTCAAAACAAAAGGTAATTCAAGATTCTCCTAGAATCTTTGTGCACTGCCAGTACAGATTTAATAGTAATTATTTCATTGATGGTGGTTACATCAACTACAAAACTCTAGTTAGGCCTGAGAGATTTTTAAGCTTTTTTATCACAAGTGGACATAGTTTCCATGATGCTATACATCAGATGCTTTCAATATTGCAGACTATTTCTGAATATAGGTAATACCTCACACCACTTTCTCCACCCTTAGCATCCCTCCTCTGTGCAGTTCTCAGGATCACCTCCTGCTAAACTTCTATTCATGCCACATTTCCAGCCTCAGCAGAGAACAGTAACTGCTGAGTAACTTCAGATGCTTGGCTGGTCCCACAGACAAATGGACCTGTCACAGCCACTCTAAGACTGAGGAGGAAGTACTGGCACCTTGCTGTAAATACTCTGGGATAGAAGTAAACACTGGGAAAAACTCCAGTAAAGACAACACTGAATGACCACACTCTGATCATATTCATGATCTTCTTCCCAGGCCACATGAAAAAAATGACAATTCTTGTGCTCAGACATTTTCAAAGCCATAACTCAGAGAAGACATGAAGTATAATGTCCAAAGATGAGTGAACACTTGGAGCAAAAGGTTTTTAGAGATATCAGCTTGAATTGTCCAAACCAACTGTAAAATAATTTTCAGGAATATTTTAAGAAATAACACTTGGGGTTTGATTGTGCTCTGCTTAAGTTGTTGGGTTTTTCTCAAGTGTTAACGTCATTTCCCTGTTAACTGTAACTTTTGAGAAAACCTTTGTGAAATGATTTGGTTTCATAGCATAGATAACAACTTTAAGCTAGGAACTTTTGGCAAAGCTAAACAACACAGATCATGCCAGGCTGTCCAAAGAGCTCATTTACTGCTGTGAACTGACTTAAAGCCTATACTTTTATCACAGTTTTTATTTCAGAAATGTTTCTAAAAGAGCTTTTCCTTGATATACACCCTTCTTCAACATAAACAGGCTCTGTGGTATTCATAACCCTAAAATCATGTCCCACCTCCCGAGGCTCCCCGGATCCAGGTTGCACCTGCTCCTGTGAGCCACAGAGCAGACCCCACAGAGCCCACATTGACGTGGTTTGCATCCTGCAGGGCTCCTGTTTCCTCAGCTTCCTGCCTGCTGAACAACGCCTTTCTTGTTGCACTTTTGTCATTCTAAGTGCCCCTGGTACAGACAGGGCAACATATTCATTTCCCTTTCAATGACAGTACTGTTTTTCTATTAAACATTGTGTCCTCTGAATATAAACAGAAAAATTTCCTAAATACTCAGATTAAAAACAAAAAAACCCACCCTTTGGAGTTACAGTCAAACCTGCAATGTATAAAGCTCACAAGCACTGGTGGTTTGATGAGTTTTTGATGAGTTTCTCCTTCACTGCCACACACTGCTGGTGTCCCTAAAGCAGAGTTCTGTCACCTCGGTGTGCAAGAGCCACACACCAAGTCAGGATACTGGGTTTTATCACCGTTCTGCAGAACAAGGTGCCAGGCCCCTCACAATGCTGGCACACCTGGGAAACAAGCACAGGCTTGTATACAAAATGGTAACACAGAAAAATGACCCAGAAATGGGTCACTCACACTTCCATCACGTAATTCTTAATGTGCATCTGATGTCTTAATCCAGCTCATTACACTCTCATTAACACAGAAAAATTTCCCTGAGGGGCTGTTTTTTAGCATCATAATAATCTAAGGTAACTTCAGGCTGCATTTTCATCCTATCAGCTACCACCAAGTTAATATTTAACCTTATACTTGATTACAGTTTCTGCATTAATCTGTTTGAACAATTGTCAACAAAATAAGGATTTCAGGTGTTCTGTTCCTGGAGGCTCCATTGCTTTTCACCCTGTTCTTATGGTGTCAAGTTGACGTGAACTTTCTGTGAATTTTTTTGAACTTCATCTGACATCACTACTCCAAGAATTCACACAGAACCCATTCATTTTAAGCTTCTTATACAACCACCCCAGTCTTGTCTGCAAGACTTGCATGTGGCATGGACTGAGTGGGTCCCTTCCCACTCAGGATATCCCTGAAATCTGTGATTGCCCATGTTGGAATGTACCTATGTCATCAGCTCTTTGCTGCCTGCAGAGCACACCTGAGGTAGCTGGTTTAGATCGAGGTGACAAAATTGTTGGCACATGTGCATGGTTGATACACTGACCTTACCAAGTACAAAGAACTAAAGACCCTTTTGCCCCAACCTGTTTGTCATTTAAGTTTTCACTAAGGGACAGACTGAGCACTACAACAAATGCAGAGCAAAGTTCAAAGAGGGCAGGCAGTTACTGGTACATTACGTACTTGCTCTGAAAAATGTGCAGGTTTAGATGTGGTAACCCCTGGGTTAAACTTGTGAGATGTTGTAGCTCTTTGCAAACAGCCCTTTGAAGAATAGATACCTTTTGTTCCACCATAACCACCACACTGTCACTCAGGTTGCAAACAGGGACAGTCACACAGGGCAGGGGAAAATCTCCCCTCGAGTTTTGTGTCTCTCAGTTGGCTGAGCTCCACACACTCCTCCAAGGGGGAGGCTGGCCCTGGTTCCAGGCATCAATGGACACATCAATAACCAACTGCCAGACTGAAGGCATCCCAGAAGATGGATTCCCATTCTTGCATATAAATTAAGTTAGGAAAGAGATGTTAAGCACATCAGTATACATTTCTTCTTAAAACAAAAGGAGGTTATTTAACTAAAATCATAAGAATTCAGGTGAAAAAAGCTATGTAACTCTAAGTTCTAAAACAACACAGAATCATTCCACAAAATTACACTTATCATAGAAATAACTGCATTTTACCCAGAGAAGAAAGTTTTCTTATTACTAAAAATAAATCTCAGAGGAATAGAGAAATGTGAGACAGTTTTTGGCACTTCTTGCTTCCTCAACAGGACAAATACAGCAATTTTAGTTACAAATATACTGCTCACTATCTCCCATTTTTTCAATATATACACATTGAGGAAGGTATTTTTAGAGTCCCTCAAACACTGTACCTATTGAAACCTTCCCATCCCTGCCCATCCCACATCAAAAACAAAACAGTGGCGTCAGATAAAACACGTCATACTTTAAAAAGGTGAAATGCTAATTCTGTAACAGTTTAATTTCTCAAATGCACTCCTACAGGAATATCATCTGTTCTACATAATTTCGAGAAATTAATGAAGAATACTCACAGTTCACAGTTCATGTCATCATATTCTCTCAACAAATAGATACAGAAAGATATTGCTTATGCACTCAAGGTACTTCAGATCCTGTTTGGAGACATGGTTATCACAGAATCATAGAATCATGGATGGACTGGATTGGAAGGGACCTTCAAGTCCATCCAGTTCTCCCCAGGCAGGGTCACCTTCCACTAGACCAGGTTGCTCCAAGTCCCGTCCAGCAGATTTACTGCAGAACATGCATTAAACACAACCTATTTATGAGAACTGATTTTCTGACAAGAAGCAGATGTTGGAGTAAGCAGGCTGTAATTCCACACTGGATAAATTCTTTTTCTCTTTACATAGAGAGAGGCTTCTCCAGAAAGAGCCTCTGAGCAGGAAGCTCACCCCTTCCACTATTGAAGGAAGTTGTTTGAAGTGTCCAGTTTGAGAACCAACTACCTGTACTGCAAGAACTTTCAGATAAAACACAGAAATACAGAAACTATGGATGCTGGATTCCAGCAGCAGTGGTCCTGCTTGCTCTTCACAGTTGCTCACAGATGCTTGTTCATAATTAATTATCCTGTACACAGAATTCAAACAGAAAAACAGAAAAAAGAGAAATTAAGCCAACTGTAGTAAAAAATACTTGGTTTTATTTGATTGACATGGCAGACAGCAGACAATTAATAAATTCAATTTCTTATTCTGCCTCAAATATTGCATAATTCTTTCTAGAAAAATACCTTAGGATATCTTTGTGGTGTTGAAGGAATGGATGAGGAGCAAGAGCAGGAACAGGGAAATTGTGCTCATTCCAGGGGAGCAGGGAAACAGGAGGACTCACTGACAGCAACTCTGAGCAAAAGGTAGTTTCAGTTCACTCCCATAAGAGGTCCTTTCCATTTCCAAAAGGTTTCCAGTTTGAGTACATGCAAAATTAGATTATGTTGCAAACTTCTAAAGCAAGACATACCACCTCTTTAAAACTTACACAATCCAATGTTCTTGCCAGCATGACAGGTACTAATTCAAAATAGGTAAATTTGCAATGGCGGAAACTAAAATTTAAGATTTATTAATTTTGACTCTCTAGAAATAACGAGGTATGGAACACTGATAAAAAAGAAACACTTCATCTTACCATTCAAAGGGAGCAGGTGAGGTGCTGAAGTCTAGAGGTACTTCTGACATTTACTAGAGAGTCAAAGATGATTCATTAACTCATCACTCATTAATTCTGGCAATGCTTAGAGATATTTATTAAGGACTGAAACCCATTGTATTAGTGAAAAAAGCTCATCCCTCAGAAACTGAGGTCTGAGATCAATCCCACACACAAGAACTCCTTTAGTCACTTCAGTCAAGGATGGGGATTGTCCTGCTCTGCTCTGGGGCAGCCTCACCTCCAGTGCTGGGGGTACTTTGGGCACCACAAGATCAGAAGGATCCAAAGCTGTTGGAGAGTGCCCAAAGGAGGGACACGGAGCTGGGGAAGGCTCTGAGGAGAGGCTGAGGGCACTGGGCTCGTTCAGCTGCAGCAGAGGAGACTGAGGGGAGGCTCCTCGGGGGCTGCAGCTCCTCCTGAGGGGAGGCAGAGGGGCAGGGGCTGAGCTCTGCTCTGGGACAGGAGCCCAGCAAGGGCTGGAGCTGTGTCAGGCTTGGGCTGGAGCTCAGGGAAAGGTTCTTCCCCCCGAGGGTGCTGGGGCACTGCCCAGGCTCCCCAGGGAATGGTCCCAGCCCCAAGGCTGCCAGAGCTGCAGGAGCTCTCAGGGCTGCTCAGGGTGGGATTGTTGGGGTGTCTGTGCAGGGACAGGGCTGGACTGATGATCCCTGTGGGTCCCCTCTAACCAGGAGATCCTGTGGTTCCATGATTCGGGTACCCTGACAGCTGACATGGAGCCAGAGGCTTCACAGAGGCTCAGAGGCACAGAGGCAGAGCCAAGGCAAAGCAAAGCCCTGGCACCCTGACTGTCTGTTGGCCACCAGCCTGAAAACATCAGAGTCACCAATAACATCCGTGTGGGAGCCACAGACTCCTGACAGGTACCTCACCCAGCCACTGCTTTCTGGTGCCTACAGAGGGAATAATCAAGACTGGATGACAGGAGTCACAAAACTGCAGCAATGACTACACAGAGGAGAAAATCATTCCAATGGTGATAAAGCAACTGTGTGAAGTCTGTCACAGAGGTACTACCTGGCAATAAGCATTGTTGGTTAGGATTTTTCCTTTTATTTTTCTTTTTCTCAGAGGACTTTCTCCCATTTGTTGCTTGATGGTTAGTGACACTACTTTAGAGACAAAAGATGAGCCAGAAGAAGGGGGAAGGTTGCAGTTTGCTACCATCCCTTAGCTGGGGGGGCTTTCTCTTGGAAAGGGCAGAGAAACTGCGAGACTTTGGCTGGGGTGGAGGGCTGGGCTCAGCTCCTCGCTCGCTCTTGGGACTGGGGGTGACCCGGTCAGGCTCCGGCTGTGGGGAAAATTTGCTGCCACGGCGGAGTTGTGTCCTGCACTGCTTTCTCCTTACTGTGGGTGAGCTCCTGCTGGCAATAGCAGCTGTTGATCTGAGACCTTTCCAACACTTGACCTCACTGGGAAGGGGACCCCGACCCCTCAGGCTGCTTGTGGGAGTTTGCTGCCTCTGCTCAGCCCCGCTGCTTGCTGCTGCTGCTTTGGGCCTTTTGGCCACCCTTTAACTCAACATCCCATGCCCGTCAGGATATCCCGCGGCTCCTGGCACAGTTCCTGAGCTTTTGCTACACTTTGTTTGCCACCCTGGTTGTGCCTGCCTCTGCTGCTCCAGCTTGCTACTCTGAGGTTCCTGCTGCAGTCCGTTCCTCCCTCTCCCTCTCCCTCTCCCGCTC
>VXBR01007321.1:94450-112054 GCA_013400215.1 Cisticola juncidis | reverse complement strand
CGTGCGCTCCTGGCCGGGCCGGGCCGGGCCGTGCGCTCCTGGCCGGGCCGGGCCGGGCCGTGCGCTCCTGGCCGGGCCGGGCTCTGTGCTTCTGCTGTCACTGGGTCTGTGGTTCTGTTGTTGCTGCTGCTGTTGTTGTTTGCCTTGTTATACACATATATATACTGGTTACAAACTCTTATTTCTTTTCACGTATCTTTGCCTGAAAGCCCTGTAATTTCAAAGTTAAAATAATTTGGAGGGAAGGAGGTCACATTTTCCATTCCAGGAGAGGTTCCTGCCTTACTTGGCAGACACCTGTCTTTCAAACCACGACACTCATTCAGGGCTGTCCAGCAGGATATCCTATCACCAGTGGTGCCTATAAGCAAACGCTGAGCAAAGAGGCAGCACAGAATCCTCCTTTGCAAGTCCCTCTGCTTCAGCTGTCAGCCCCCAGAATAACCCAAGCCTGTCATAACTTGTCCTTTGGTAAAGCTCAGAACACTTCTGAAGTACTTGCTCAGCCTGCTTTTTTTCCCGTTAAACTTTCTGTAGGCGCAACATCCTTGAGCATCCCACAGATCCAGGGCCTATTCCCAGGATCCTCGCCCCCTCCATCTGCATTGAAGCCATCTCCTCACAGCCTCCCTGTTAACACAAGTTTGTGCAGTACAGGAAGAGACAGCAAACAATCAGTTCCTATTCAGTGGCTTTCTGCCACTTCAGATCAAATATTTGCTTTAAATAATCTCTCCAGGCTGAAGTAATTGCTCAGTAATTCTTGCAATGGCAGCTCTGCTCTGCTTTTGATTATCAAAAATATTTTTTGTAACTGTCACCAGCCCCAGGCCCTCCCCACTTCCTACGTATCTTCTCAAAGAATCATGGAATTGCTGGGGCTGGAAAAGGCATCTAAGACCATTAAGTCCAACCACTACCCAGAACCACCACCATGCTCACCACTAACCCATGTCCTCAAGTGCCACATCCAAAAAGGTTTTGACCACTTCCAGGGATGGAGACTCCACCTCTACCCTGGACAGCCTGTGTCAGGGTCTGACAACCCCTTCTGTGAAGAAATGTCTTGAAGACAAGAGGAACAGAATTGCATACACCTGTATCCTGAGCACAGGTGAATCACTATCATTACACAAACCAGCAGCATAATGTTCCCTGTCCTCTATTTTTGTTCCTTATCTCTGACATTTTATAAGCCAATGCTCTGCAACACCATAAACTCCAGTATTTTGCTCCTGAGCAGTGATGGCCAGCATTGCTTCTCATCTGGAAAAGCCAGGAGATTTTCCCCCAGGCTTTACTTCTGTATGTTAACTATTCAGTCATGCATGATGGCTTCCTGTAACTCTTCATGTCTGCCTTACAGAATCGTGGATTATATCACCTCCCTGCTCATCTACCCCACACTTGGCAATAATTTAGTACTTGCCCTTAGAAGTAAATCCTTTGGCTTGAGACAAATACCTAACCTGTGTTTTCCTTTTATTTTACTTCTTGTTATAACTCCACTTTGTGATCTTCATGACAAAAAATGAAGTAGGTCATTAGTAGATATGTCAAATTAGCCTGGAGAAATTATCCTGGGGAAAAGAAGGCTCAGGGAGGACCTTGTGGCTCTCCACAAGTCCCTGACAAGAGGGTGCAGCCAGGTGGGGGGTCAGGCTGTGCTCCCAGGGAACAAGGAGGAGAGAAACAACTTCAGCTTGTTCCAGGGGAGGTTCATGTTGGATATTAGGGGGAAGTGCTGCCTGGAAAGGGTTGTCACGCCCTTACACAGGCCGCCCAATGCATTGGTGGAGTCACCATCCCTGGAAATGTCTGAAAAACATGTGAATGTGGTACTTAGGGACACAGACTTGATGATCTTAAAAGTCTTTTTCAACCTAAACAATTCTGTGATTCTAGGAAATGCTAGTGACAGAGTGGGTTGGAGATGTTACAGCACCGTGTGTACTGATCGTCAGTCTAGGCAGTATTCTACTCTCCCAAAGCTTCACAAACTCACAATTTTTTCTTCAAATCTTGAAGAAAAAATCTAGTCCTTTATCAGAGCTCCCAACCTGCACCCAGTGCAGACAAGCCCCATGCTTTCAGAAAGAGAACAAAACATTGATATAGACTAAAAGATAGATATTTAGATATTTAGATATTTAGATATTTAGATATTTAGATATGTAGAGATATAGATATATAGATATGTAGAGATATAGATATAGAGATATAGAGATATAGAGATATAGAGATATAGAGATAGAGCGATAGATATAGAGATATAGAGATATAGACTAAAAGCTGCTGATTAATTTATTCATCCTTGATGCCAAAGCAGATATTCCTATGAAACTGATCAAAAACATTCTATGAGCTCCATTGTCTGCTGAAGTGCTCTCAGTACATAGATTAAAAGAGCAAATCAAAGTAACTCCCTAGTAATGCAAACTCCCAACCAGCCCACTAATTCAAAGCCACAAGTCTGAACAAAAGGTCTGTTTATTTCCTTGGAAAGCATTAGCAATGTATGTCTGTAACAAATCACATGAGATGTAAAGACAATGACTCACTTCATTATCTTCAAAGTATGAGAACAAAATATTCTGCTGAGACAAAAGTCTCTCAGAAATGCTGATGCCCACTGCACTTTGCTCTCTGGTGGCAGCAAGGAACAATAAAACAATTCCAATAAACCTCTGCAAAAACAGAACTGCAGAGATTAGATTAGAACTGCAAGATTTTTGTCTGGATTTCTGTGTTATACACGCTCATTTTACAGCTCCAAAAAGGCTCCCTTTGAAAAACAGGCTTGTAAATTAAACCTAAAGTCTCAAAACTAAGTATGTGCAGAGATGAGGAGCAAATATTCCAGCAGGAAAAATTCTGGTGGCCAGAGGAAAGGAACCCCATGGGACACGGCAGTTTTCTCTGTGGATAATCACAGGGCTTAGTTCAATACATCCAAAACTGACACTTCTACTACAAGCAATAAAAACCTGCAAAATCTTCATAACTTGACACTAAGCCTTAACAGGAAATTTCTAATTTACTTCACCCAGAGCCCTTACTGCCCACAAGCCACATCCCTTCCTTCTTGAAACTGCCTGAGTACTTATGTTGGACAGGTCTATTTTATCTGCTCCATCAGGCAGCCACTGGTGACACTAACCAATTTCTAAAATGATCAAAAATCCTGACTCTAATCCAAGAAATAGATGTAGTTGATGAAAGCTCAGAAATGCGACCGTGATACCACAAAGCCCCTGCCCAAGGATGCAGTGCTGCTGGTGAGGCATTCCTGTCAGGTGTCCCAGGAAATTACTTGGAATAACCTAGATAAAAAGCTGAGATTTATTAATCCTGATGCACTATTACTTCCAGAGTTACACAAGGAGAAATATGCAGCAGTAAATTCAAACTGTATTAAACTGCAGTGTAGCAAAGGAAGTCCCAAAATTGGGTTTTCTTTCCATTATCCCATCATCCAAAATCCACATTGGAATGCCAGGATGAACTGTGAAGGCATGGAGAACACTGAAGTTATTGACAACTGAGACTTTTCAGTGAAACATTCACCACACAAATCATAGAGAATCTCAGTCTTTACTGTCTTGACTGTGTAATTGGCATACAAGAAACACTGAGGGGCTGGAGTGTGTCCAGACATAAGAACAGAGCTGGAGCAGGGTCTGGAGCACCACGAGCAGCTGAGGGAGCTGGGGGGGCTCACCTGGAGAAAAGGAGGCTCAGGAGGGACCTTCTGGCTCTCTACAACTCCCTGACAGGAGGGGACAGCCAGGTGGGGTCAGGAGCTGCTCCCAGGAGCAAGTGATAGGACAAGAGGAAACAGCCTCAAGCTGTACCAGGGAAGGTTTAGGTTGGACATCAGGAAGAATTTCTTTCCTGGAAGAGTGGTGAAGGGTTAGAACAGGCTGTCCAGAGCAGTGGTGGAGACACAAACCATGGAAGTATTCTAAAAATGAGTTGACATGGCACTTGGAGATATAGATTAGTGGGCATGGGGGGATTAGCTTAAAGGTTGGACTTGACTGTTCTGAAAGTCTTTTAAAGTGCTAATGATTCTGTGATAAGCAAATACCATCAATACTGGTTGCCAGCTAAAACTGCCCCAGGTGTTAACTCATGTTCCCTTTCTGAATGTTTTTGTTAGGACAGGCTGGGGAATAAGTTCCTCTGCTGCCAGCCAGGACCACACCCCAGCCCAGACTAGACAGGGCCAGAAGGAACAATTCACCTGGGCCAGCAGCCACAGATGCTCACAAGCGAGTTTGTTCTCCAGTAGGGCTCACTCCACAAATGGATTAAGCTTAAACTGTACATGGCTGAGTGCTTAAAAAAACCCCAAAAACCAAAAAACAAAAATCCAACAAGTCAAAAAAGTTGTATTTAACAAACCCAGCATCCAGGCAGAGAATGTAGCAATATACCAGTTTAGCATCACCCTGCACCCAGGCAGTTTGTAAAGATAGACTGACTAATGCAGGTCAATCCATGATATAACACTGAAGTCACAACTAATTAGACTTGGAACTAAGATAAAGTCACACAAATCAGACAGAAAATGCCAAGCAAATAAACAAATAGCTTTTGAATTTCTAGCAATTGAGGGGTTTAGATTGCTAAAATGTTTCTGCCCAGCATGACCAGCCCAGCTCTGTAATCTTAGTATGCTACAAAATAACAAGTAAACAATAAATTTTTGTAGGTATTGTTTCAGTTACTGTGTTGGTTTGGAGACAGATTGAGGAGAAAACGCTCTGAAATGAATTTCCTCTAAAGAGAAAGGCTCTAGTAATCCCTTTTGCCAATGAGTAACGAATACCAGTGGGTGAAAAAACACCAAACTGTTTATTAATGAAAAAAAACCCCAAATGGGTGCCTGCAAAGCACAGAAAAGGACTGTATAAATGCTAGATATGGAAGTTTCAAACCTTAACCCCCATCCCCACCAGAGTGCTGGCTTGGAGGCAGAGATGGTGGCTGCCTCTCTTTGTCTCAGGGAACAGGAGGAACAGGAGCTCATGCAGCCACTCGGGTGGAAGAGATGGGAACCCTTCGGCATTAGGCTCTTCCTCACACCAAAAATAACTGCTGGTTTTTAGGATCCTTTCTTGTGTTGGTTCAGCCTCTCTGAGATTGGTTCAGGCAGCCCTCTGCCAGCTCCCTGGACAGACCATAAAAACCCCAAAATTGAAACAGTTCAAGGAAAAAAAACCAACAAAAACCAAATCTGCCAAGAGGATTCCTGGTACAGCCTCCAAGCTAGGGGAAGGAAAAAAACCCCTTCTTGCTTCAAGCTGGCAAAAAACTAACTGAACAAAAAGAATAATGTAGTGTCCTGGTCCAGGCCGCAGCCCAAGCACACGGAGAGAGAGGGTTTGAACCAAACCACACAGGAGCCCAAGGCTCCCTACCCCACCCCAGGTCCATCTCAGAGCTACAGCAGCCATTTCTGGGCATAAAGCAGACAATTAGGGAATAAAGTATTATCATAAACTCACTCCATGACAATTGCAAAAAAAATAAGCTGTTCCTTTGTCTGTGTGGACAAACTGGCAGCAGCTCAGATCCCAGGAGTTACCACAGCTATGCTGAGCATTCTTGAAAGAAAATATAACCCTGCAGTTGCTACCTTGGAAATTGTATGGCAGAGCTGATTTAGAAAGCAAATAAATGATCTTTTCATGTGTCCCTAAGTCATTAACTTTGAACCCTACTTCTGCATTCAGCAGCTCTAGTTTGCTGTTAGATTTAAATTAAAGCCATGCCATGCAGATCAGCTGGGTTATGCAGTGGGGAAGCTCATGTAGAAACCCAAAACTGAAGGAAGGAAAAGTGTTAAGGTCCATTAGTTGTAACAGCCAACAGAACAAGGCCCCTAAAATGATGTTAAATTGCATGAGGAAAACTGATACAAGAACCTGCTCTAAAAGCCTTTATCACATCATACAGTCTCTCACTACTGAGGAAGGCAGAAAACTATCAGAGCATTCCTCCTCTTGCTATACCTCCATCTCTCGTGCATATTCTATTCTGAGGTGATGGTTCAATTTGACATTCAAATAACAGAGCTTTTATTTTTAAAGAGTCAACATTTGCAAAGAATTGACAAATATTTTATAGTGCCATTTGTTTCCATGCTTAGTTATTTAACTGCAAAAGTTACTTCTTCCAACTTCAGAAATTGTTGAAATTGGGTCACTAGCAAAAAGTTACATTTAAACCAAATAATTTTAAAATTTGATACTAGTATTACTGTAATAATTGCAAGAATTCATTTCCTTTCACTAGAAGAGCCTTGAAGACAGAAACAAGAATCATCATGCCTTGTAAAGAGACTTCAAAAGGTATAGAAGAATTTGTACACCCCAAAATCCATAAACTCAAAAAGCACTGTGCTGTATGTCTCTAAACCCTGACAGCTTCCCATCCTCCCCAAATACAGGATTCTGTAATTTGAAAAGAAATCTGGGTCTACATTGTGTCCTTGGCTTCAGTTTATCATTGGATTTAGCTCTTCAAATAAACCAAACCTTGAAGTGCAGGTATCTTCTAATGAGTAGACTAACACCTCAAAAAATAACGCAATGCAGAGATGAAGATCTTGTCACTTTTTATAAAGAGAAATTATTTAGTCACATTGGCTTTTTTTCACCCCCTTTTTACACAGCACTGTTATTAAAAGCTATATTTAGAGCTTTAACTAATAGCTAGCTGAGTAGCAAAGATACAAACATCAAATGCGTGAGCTTAACCTATAAACTAGGGAAAAAAAATTCTTTATTGCTCTCAGGCAGATCCTGAGGCACTGTGATGTCACAGGAGAGAGTCTGACTTTCTTCAGCAGCCCAGTGCTCACCTGGTTCAAACTGCAGTGCACCTTTTCCCACATCACATCCTCCAGGCAGTAGCAGCAACATCCACACTGAACTCTGACTGAAGCACAAGAGGTCATGTTGGGACACAGCAGACCAATAGTACAGGACAATTAATTATCATACAGTTATCATATAAGACAGGTTACAGTTACCCACATCACAGCCAGCTCAACAAGCTGTGGAGGAAGGATGGGAAGGGCCTGTCAGCATCAGCACTAGGATGTGACACTGTCACATCATGTGAAGGCCATGTCAGAGGCCTGGGGCCATTTGGAATCAGTCTGAGCCACAGCTGAGTGCTCACACATGACCATGGTGGCTCACATGTCTCAGCTTCAACTGGGGATAAATTTTCCCCAGGAGCTCCAGTGCTTTGCTGCAACTCCAAGCTGTTCTTGTGAGGGATTTTTGAGAGATTGTGCTTGGCTTCTGTCATAGAATCTTATGAAATTTTGCCAGAGGAGGTTTAGATTCTGTATTAGGGAAAGGTTCTTCCCCCTGAGGGTGGTCGGGCACTGAACAGGCTCCTCAGGGAATGGTCACAGACCCAAAGCTGACAGAACTCCAGGAGTATTTGGACAACAGTCCCCAGGGAGGGATTGTTGAGATGCCCTGTGCAGGGCCAGGAGTTGGACTTGATGATCTTTCTGGTCCCTTCCAACTAAGGAGATTTTATGAATCTATGATGCTATGAAATAATATTTTCCTATTATATTTATTTTGCAAGCCTTTTAAAGCAGATAAATCAATCAAGTATTGGCCAGCCTTTGAATACAAATTCATGATGTCAGATGGAGCTGATGCTGCCCAGTTGACTTGAGAACTCTGAAGATTTTAGAACACTTAGTACAGATATGGAATTCCTCACATACTGAGGCAAGGGCTGTCAGCCTCCAGGAGTTCCCTTGGGCATCCCAACCCACAGGAAGAGTCCTTGACTGCAGACCTACTGCTCCAAGGAGGACTGACCCCACTGGCAGCCCTGGCAGGGCTCTAGCATAGCCCAGTGAGATCTGACCTATGGGCAGGTATGGTCATGCTCACCCTCCCTCACAGGGCTGTGACCTCCAGCCCACCACGGCCACTCGGAAATGTGACAGGGTCCAGCCTGCAGGGAGCAGTAAGTGATTCATCCCTGAAGCCATGGATGATCCACAGCTCAGGCCAGTCACAGGTTCCTGCTGGGGGAAGCACCCACAGAGGCGCTGAGCACCTGCAGCCCCTGACCGCTCTGACACCGCGCTCATGACTGGATGACTGGAATTTCTGAAGTTAACCCATTTGAGGGGCACAACTGATGTGGGTGATGTGAGCACACATCCTTAAGACACCCCACCTATTCAGAGAAGTGTTGAGTGTGTAAACACAAAGCATATTGTTACAAACAGGAACAAAATCACCGGTAATACCACACAGTTACACACATGTGACACAGCAACCGGCAGAGCCACACACTGACTGGCACAGTGTCCTCCTGCTGTTGTTCCCAGGGCTGGGGCAGCTCTGCAGGTGGGGTCTCACCTGAGTGGGGCAGAGGGGCAGAATCCCCCCTCCCCTGCTGCCCACGCTGGGGGCTCAGCCCAGCACAGGGGGGGTCTGGGGTCAGTGCCCATGGCTGGGGCAGGCTGAGCCTCTCACCCACCAACACCGCTTTTGCATTTATTGACATTTGGTGAGGAATGGAAGACACCTACGGGAGTGATTTTTCTAAGAAAAAAAAATGTGATTAAATCAATCAGTGACTATGTTTGCATATTGACATCTGGTTAAACCACTGTGACACGGGCCAGCAAAATCCCAGCCAGCTCTGATTCCCGGCTGTGCCAGGGGCTGTTCCCAGATCTGTTCAGGTAACAGTGCAGATTCTACGGCAGCAGGTGTTGCAGTGTCTGGACTTCAGAGCAAGGGCTAGAGAAGACTTCTTTTCGTACCATTCCTCAGAGACCTTTATTCCGTAAGAGGGGCACGAGAAAGAGCGAGGAACGACGCCCGCACCCGCTTTTAATCCCGAGGGGCAGGGGTGAGGAACAAGCAGGGGATTGGTCCCAGGACAGAAGGACAGGGGATTTTCCATAACATAGGGCAGGGGCAGGGGAAAGATGGACAGCTGACCAAAGCTTCTAGGGACAGGACAGGGGTAGGAGAGGTAGATAAAGGGACAAACGGGGAGACATGGCTGGATGGCACCTGGCCCACTGGGCAGGGGGAAATGGGGAAGAACCACTGAGATACAGAACTCAAAACAGCTTAACAAAAACCCACCACCACACCACTGGAAAGCTGACACACCTCTGGGAATACACATGTTACAAATCGGGAAAAATCCCGGGAAGATTTTTTTTTCCTTCCAGCCTCAGAAGAGGTAACAAATGGGCCGGGCTCCCTCCTTGCTGCGGGGGCCGGGCCTTGCCGAGGGGCCAGGCCCCTTCCCGGGAGGGCCGCGGGGCCCGGGTCGGGGCCGGGGGAAGGGAGGAGGGAAGGCCCCATGGTGGCTGGATCGGCCCCCAGCCCCAGCCCCATCCCTCCGCTGAGCCGCTGCCTCCCCCATCGCGGCCCGCCAGGCCTGGCGGGGCCGGGCCCCGCGCTGCCGGGCACAGGAGCGGGGGAAGCCGGGGTGAGATCGCAGCCGCTTCCCCCGCAGCGCGGCTCTGGGAGAATCTGCTCCGACAAACAGCGCCAGCCACGCTACTGTTATAAATGTCAGGACAATTTGACAATTATAATCAATAATTTAGTTTTTTAGTGCAAATCAAATCATAAATTTAGAATTAGAATAAATTTGATTAAATGAATTTAGGTAATGCAACCGAATCACAGAATTACACGACAAAGAGTTTGGGCAGCAAAATCAAATTACAAGAATTAAAGACAAAAAGTAACGAAGCCGAATCACAGAATTTAGGTAAAAACCCCCACAAACAGCGTAACCAGCTTGACAGTTTTTACCCGGGAAAAAGGTCAAGGGTGAACCTGAGACACAGTGCCTGCTGCCTGCCGTCTTCCCTGGGTTCACACATTTGCCCATTTGGGGCCGAGTTTATATACCCTTTATTCCAGTTTATATACCCTTTATTCCGCCCTCGGCAATATTTCCCCCTATTTTCTATTGAGTCCCGGCTGGCTATTAAAATTCAGGGGTGTCTCCGGTTGTGCTGAAAGGAGTTTATTTCTGTCCTAGGTGTTAACTTCGGGTTTCAGCAGGAGTCTTGGTTGATTAATATCCCATGATCTGGATAACGATGCTCTGATGGCCGAGGAGGGTGTAGGCCACCTGCATTGATGACTCTTCCTCCTTATCTTGATGTCTCTTCTCCAGCAATCCCTATTCATTCTTTGTCTATTTTGGGATGGGTTCCTGCCTTTTGTTTCAACCAACTGACATACTACGTGCTGAGACTCACGTATCCCTGTCCCACATACACATATACAGTAAGTTATAACATGAATTACATTCTACATTTTAATTCCATACACACATATACAATATATTACAGTTTCCATTTCATAATTATCTATAAGAACATGAATTAATCATTTCCCATTTTTCACAGCTACCAAGACCCTTTGCCGAAGGAGCACCCCCAGCCGCTGCAGTGATCATGCAGGTTGAGACCAGGGGCGGCTCTGCACTACCCGGGAGAAACCATAATGACCTCTGCAGGCGTTGGGCGAGAATAAAAACTCTTTCCTTACACAGATGAAACTTGCAAAACATTGAATCCTTTCTGATTGAGAGAAAAGGACAGAGTGAAGACATGGAGAGAAACAATCTGACGACATTAAGGTCAGTGAAGGAGGAGTTACATCCTAGATGGAGAACAAGGAGATGCCTGCTTTTAGGCTGAAATTCTTTTGTAACGCCATGGTGACGGACTGTGATATACTAGAATATTCCTTTCAGTCATGGAAGACATGGATGGGGAGATGAGTGTTCCAAGTGCAGATATGAGCAAAGGTATTTGTTAAAACAAATAAATACTGAAGTAGCTGTGATCTTATGACAACCTTGAACAGAGAGAGAGATGAGATGAAGACCAGCCCCCAGCAAGAGAAGACCTCTGTTCCCAGAGATAAAATTATCTCAGAGAGGGATGAAGAGAACCTTTGCTTTTGAACCGCTCATCCTTAAAACAGTACCCTATGAGTTTACATGGCCCATAATGCAGCTGTGGGAAAGCTGCATTATATGGGAGGGACTTCACAAATGCAGATTCCTGGGCAGCTGCTATTCGTGAGAATTAAAAGGCACAAGAGAACTGTTTTTCTTGTGGGGAAGTTTCCATGGCAGACCAAAAGAGACTTCTCTCTCTGAAAGAACTGATCAAAGACTACTTTTAGAGGTGGTAAATTAACCTTAGTTCTATCTCTGCATGCTGTCAGTGAGAAAGAAAATAAGTTGTTGTGGAAGAGGAGAAGTGTTTTGACGTTTTTATTCTGATTCTTATTTTTTTTCTCTTTAGCAGTTTTGTTAATAAAGATTTCTTTATATCCTTTAAAGTTTGACTCTGCTTTGCTTTTTGTCCTAATCCTATCTCACACCTGCAAAAGAGTAGTAATTCTAGTGGGCACTCAACCCACTACAACCCCCAAGTCCTTCTCCCTAGGACTGCTATTGATGCATTCTCTGGGTTTGTGCTTGGAATGCTTGATCTCAATGATGCCTTAATTTTAGCTTTCATGTTTTTCAGATTCTGTGCTGCCTAGGGGTGCAGTTCTGAGCCTCATATTAAGTGCTAGTAAGCTCTCTTCACAGAATAGGTAGACAAATCCTTTTCCTGCTGAAGACCAAAGACAACGAGTATAACTTTCAGGCCCAAAAGCATAAACAGTGGTCTGGAGAAGGAAAACAAGAAAGTATGAGGCTTCACAACCTGGACCTGTAATTGGACAATTAAACCCCAAATATGGGGTTGATCTATATCAAAACTTATAAAAGTGTAAGACCTCGTGACCGGTCCATTTTGTGACCACCTTGGATGTAGCCCTGGCCAGGCTCTTGCCCTGCCCAAGGTGGCAAGGCCTAAAGGGTTTTCAAAAAATGTCTACTTTATTCTCTAGTTCTGTCCAGTCTCTGAGTGGCAGGTTTTGTCAAACATTCAAAAGTACTAAAAAAACAAGCGCTCTCCCTAAGCCGTTGGGGAAACAAAAAAAGTAAATTAATCAGTGTGTTTACTGTGAATTTTACTACTGCTTAATATCTTCCTGGAAAATGGGGACTGGAAAATGATGATAAATGTAATTAATATTGTCTAACTGACAGTCTGACAAAGAGTTTTTAACATCAACAGCTCACTGGACAGACACAACTACACTACAAATTCATTCACTACCAGAATAAAACCACACACAACCAAAAGCTTCATAAATTATGACCTTGGAATAAAGATGACTCCTGGCAACCAGGAAAGCTTCTGATTTGCTTCCTTACATTTTGTTGTTTTTCTGTTAAATCTTTTACCTATTGATAAATTTTAAAGGAGATCATTTCAGAAGCTGGGTTAATAGATAGTAGCTGTTGCACAACAAACATCAAGGGGGAAACATATACAGAGGTCATTAATACATAAAGGAAAAGAAAAAACAAAGAGTGAGGGAAAAATCCGCTTCAATAACATCTTATAATAACTGCACATTTAAATTGAATTAAAACTTTCCCACATCTATCCGCAAATGATTAAGTGTGGCTGTTTTAATTAGAACAACTCAGTGCAGAGAAGCCTGAACCAGCAGGTTGCTCAGCCAAGGTGCTGCTGGTGGTGCTGCTTCAGAGCTCACACAGCCATGCCCAGTGTTTTCTGCACTGACCTCAGGAAATCCAGAAAAAGTTCTCCTACACATCACTGGGAAGGTAAATGGGAGTGATCTTTCTGCACAACTTGAGACAAACATGCTCCAGATGACATCATTCACCTCACAAGTGAAATGACAGCAGAGGCAGAACAGTAACAGCAGTTACAGCTCACCTCAGGGAAGGTGACTCCCATGGGAGTGAAGTGGCAAGAGTGAGCCCATCCTTCTGCAAATGGCCAGAAGGGAATTCCAGAGAGGGCAAACTGCTCCAGACAGTGGATATTATTCCTCCTCAGGGGAGGAAATGATACTTGGAACAAAGACCAAAGCATCAAGGAACAGGACACCAGGAAGATTGAGGAGAGCACAAAGTGAGACACTAATTTTGAAGATTTGAGAAAATCTAAGGTTATAGTTAACAATAGATGCTGCTGATTTAGCTGAAATGAATAGATAAACTTTGCTGAAATCAGTTAAAAGTTAGAGGATGGTTAAAAGAAACCGGATTTAAGATAAGAGCTACCCTGGGTCTAATAACTCATTGCTTGTCAAACAGAGAAACTCATCAATACAACACCAGACCTCCTGTTTCCAGAAACCACTGAAATAGTCCTGCAAAACAGGAAACAGGGAGTTCTACCATCCATTAATCACATCTGCATTGAAAAGGTTGAAAGTTTAGAATGAGGAAGACTCGTTTNGATGATTTGGAAGTTCCTGTAACTGTTATCTCAGTGCTGAGGAATCTCTTTCTCTTGAGCTAAAAAGAATATCACACACATACACAGTTTCTATTTTACTAATTACAAAACTACATTTACTATATTATTCAAACGTTAATACAGTATAACTTTTCTACCTAGCATAACATATATATAGTAAATATCTGTGTAGAGCCACACAATATGAATTTTTCACAAAGCTCCGCATGCTTAATTGCCTTTTTGTCAATTAGCATACGAAGCAGAGAAGAGGAAATGACGGGGTATGAATATGCATTGTATTTTGTGTATTCAACATTTTTGTAAATAAAAGGCTTTGCAATTACCTGTGATCTTTGCAGTGTGCATTAGGGAGCATCCCACACGTCACAATAAACATACGCTTTCTAACTTTAACTGTTAGAGAGTTTTTTGTCCGTCACATTTGGATATTGATATTAGATCGATATTCATATTTTAATAAATCAAGAGGAATACCAAGGAAAGAAAAAGCAGAGTTATCTAGGAGGATGCTGTCAGTGAAGCAGTACAGGAGCCCTCAAGTCTGGGTGATGGACCCACAAACCCAAAGATGAGGGATCAGAAAGTGTTGATAAGCAAAGCCTTGGAACAGAGCTGGGGCATGTGTTGAGAGACAGGGGTGAACCAGAGGATAATGCAGAACACGGGCTGAAAGCCTGTGGACAGGAAGCCACAAGAGAGTGATCTCATAGAGGTGAGAAATCAGAGAACAACATGTGAAACCCTAAAGAAGGGAAAGAAATCCAGACACTGAGGAGGGATGGCTGGAAGGTGCCAGGACACCTTTCCAGGGGAATCATAGGATCAGGGAATGGTTTGGGCTGGAAGGGACCTTAAAGCCCATCCCAATTCACTCCCTGCCGTGGGCCGGGACACTTTCCACTGTTCCAAGGTGCCCCATCCAACCTGGCCTGCAACATGTCCTGGGACGAGGCAGGCACAGCTGCTCTGTGGGGGACCCTGTACCAGGGTCTCCCCATCCTCACAGGTAACAACTCCTTCCCAATATCCCATCTAACCCTGCCTAAGGCAGTGGGAAGCCATCCCCTCTTGTTCTGGCACACCAGGCCCTTGTCCAAAATCCTCCAGCCCTCTTGGAGCCCCTTAGGCACTGGAAGGGCCTCAGGTCTCCCCTTCTCCAGGATGAATATCCTTAGCTAGCTCATACTGACCAAGGGCGAGAGATCAGGACAGTGGCAGCTGCCCAGGATGCTCCAGCACCCGCAGTACCCGCAGTGTCCCTGTGCCCTGGGATCAGCAGCCTGTGCGGTGCCAGACGGAAAGAGCCCGAAACGCACCAGGCCCGGGCCGGCCGGTGCCGCCATTTCACCCCTGAGGGCTCCGAGTGGGCGGGGCGTGGGCGGGGCAGTAACAACCCCCGCCCCCTCAGCGGCCCCGGCGCTCCCCGCCGCCATTTCAGGGCCTCGCCGGCCCGGCGGGCTCATCCGGCAGCGGCGGAACGGCGACACCGGGGTTTGACGGCACCACCGGCGAGGAACGGCGCTGCTCTCCGGGGCCTCGGGCCCCAGGGGTTGCGGAGCCGGCACTGCCCAATGCGAGCGTGTCCGGGGGCGGCCGCTCACAGCTGTGAACCGAGTGCACCCGAGATGGGGCGGCTACTGGAGCCTCCGTGCTGTTCTCAGTGTGGTGTCTGCGCCGTTAGGAAGCCACCCCTCCATCCATCCCTCCCTCCATCCATCCGTCCATCCCTCCATTCATCCGTCCATCCCTCCCTCCATCCATCCTTGCAATCAGAAATGCCCAGTTGAGGGCACTGGGATCATTCAGCTGGACTGAGGGGAGGCTCCTTGGGGGCTGCAGCTCCTCCCCAGGGGAGGCAGAGGGGCAGGGGCTGAGCTCTGCTCTGGGACAGGAGCCCAGCAAGGGCTGGAGCTGTGTCAGGCTTGGGCTGGAGCTCAGGGAAAGGTTCTTCCCCCGAGGGTGCTGGGGCACTGCCCAGGCTCCCCAGGGAATGGTCCCAGCCCCAAGGCTGCCAGAGCTGCAGGAGTTTGGACAACGCTCCCAGGGATGCTCAGGGTGGGATTGTTGGGGTGTCTGTGCAGGAACAGGGGTTGGGATCAAGGATCTTTTTTCCAGTTCAGGACATTGGGATTTTATTCCATGTTTATTCACAGCCAGGTCAACTATTTGTCCTTGTGCTGCTGCTACCGTCTGTCAGTTCCTGCTGCACGTTTCCCTCCTATGTCAAAACCACGTTCCCCAAGGGCTTCCTGGGTCACCCTGTTTGCACTGAGCTTTTTTCATGTTTCAAGGTATCCCAAGAAATGCCATAATCAAACATATGTGGCATTCATGTTGCACCATCTTGAGACGATTTCAGACATGACACTTTGCTTTAAGTTGCTAAAATTCCACGTCATAAACCCTTCAGCCTGATGTTTCTATATGGAACTTAAACCCTGTAATAGACCATTAATATATTTAGCAAAAAGAAAGAATTCATTTAAAAATTGACACACTGTTTCAAAGGACACCTGTTAATTGCCAGCACATCTTAAATAAGATGATGGATGAAATTATGAGATTGCAAATATGCTGTCAAAAGATAAAGGCTTTAATGCTCTGTGCAGTGTTGTGCTCATGGCCTCAATTTTTGAAGATTTGAGACCCATCTCATGTCCAAGAATGGGATTGTTAATTAAAACCTGGATGATACAAGGAAAACATTGAATTTACAGTAAAAGAAAGCTGCCACTGATGTGAATGACAATATTGTGATTTGGGGCAGGCGGGATGAGCAACTAACAGATGCACAAATGTCTTTAATGTTTTATGGGACCTTGAAGGATATTTCCAAACCTGTCAGGCTTGGAATTTTCATGTAAGGATTCCCCATCTGGCACTGAGAGCTATTGTAGAGTGGAGAAGAAAATTGCAATGTTTTTAACATTGCTCTTAATCTAATATCCTCAGTGGGCTCTGAATGGAGCCGAACATTAGGATCTCTGTCATGCTGTACCCATTGGATATGGCAGAGGCTGGGTTGCTCCTGGCTTCTGTGGAAGATTAGGACATGGTCCAATGTAACAGGGACACCTGAAGGGGTTTCTGGAAGAGCATTCTGGGCAGTTACACCAGAAAACATCAGTGAACCATGTTGGGAATTTGCCAGACAAGTTCTTGGTAGAGGCCACATCAGCATAGGCAGAGAAAAGATAGTTGTATTTTCATTGTGTAATTTGCCACGTATTCCAGTAGACAGAGTATTTCCATATGTGTACACAGAAATGCCAAAGAACACGAACTCCTGTCTTGCTGCAATTCCCATCCTTCAGGTGAGATCTCACTCTTCTAGACTCGAGAAGGGAGCTAGAGAAGGAGCAATTTGATTTTCAGGTATCTCAATATATATATATTTGATTTTTCAGGTCACTCAACTAAGTAAAACTCAAATCATGAGTCATCTGTGAATGAAAAGGAACATCATGTATTGTAATGCAAAAGTATTCTGATTTTTTTTCCCCGAAGTTGAGTACTTTAACACAGGATTTATAGACCTGAAGCTTACATGTCACACACTAAGCATGCTGTTTTGTACCAGGGTATTATTGCAGAGTACTGTTGGCAATGACAAAAAGACTTCTTTTTCTGCAGAATAGTGGAATTTTACTCTCACAGATGACTCCTGTGCAGTGGAAATACGTGCAGATACAAAGGGATGCCCTTGGCTGCAAAAAGTGGAAACGGAAGACGGAAAACTCTCGGGCAGCTGGTCCCTTCAGGGCGCTACAGAGTTTCTCAGAGCACAGGGAAGTGCTGGGCACCAGTTTCTTTGACAGATCATCATTTGCATCTCATTTTGACAGGAAGCATTTAATCTCTTAACCAGTCGCCAGCATTCCCGTGGGCCGTGCCCGGGGAGATTCCCTGAGTGCCGGCTGACACTGGCCTCAGGCGAGGCTCGGCTACCGTGGGCGCTGGCCGCAGCCGGGGGGCCCAGAGCCTCCGTGCTGCATCTTCCTCCCGAGCCAGGCTCCCTGGCACAGGGCACCGCTCGCGTTTCTCCTTCTCCAAGAGCCCAGCTGGCTACAGGAGGCACGTTCTCCTCCGGGCTCCTTTCCACCAGAGCAGCCGGACCCGTGGCCGGGGCGCACTGCCCCTTCTCGAAGCCCCGAGCCGTCCCGGGGAGATCGCTCTGGTAACGCTGCCGGGTCCCACCA
>VXBR01007321.1:55164-94269 GCA_013400215.1 Cisticola juncidis | reverse complement strand
GAGGCCGCCGCGCTTGCGGCGGGAATACCGCGGGTGGCGGTGCCGCGATGCGCTGCGGATCCGCGCCGACTCCCAGGGCCTTTCTCCGTCCGGTTAATGGCCTCATCTTTCATGTTTATTTTTCCCGTGTCTGTGCGGACACAGCTTTTAAATCTCCCACGTTGGTTAGGACTGGCACGTCCTCGTCGACTGGCGGTACCCGAGGGTCCACGCCAGCGCGGTCAGTGCCGGCTGGCTTCAGTGTTAGCGAGTGGGTCCGGTGATGGTGTGGCGAGTGCCTGGGGCCGCAGGAATCGGCTAAAGCAGCAGCCGCAGTTTGTGCTCGTGTGAACAGTTCAAAGCAGAGCGTTTGCTCAGTTTTAGCGGTTGGAAAAGGCGGTCCTAGGGGCCGTTTCACGGCAGTACGCGTGAGGGACATGTGGGGCGGCGAGTGCTCCCGCTGGATTCTGCACTGCTGGGAGTGCAGGAGCGTTTGTTGGGCACGGAGTTGTATCCGGGACTTGCTGGGAAAGGCAGCACGGTTTGTTGCATGATGACTTGCACTGGGATCCTTTTATCACTTAATGAGGCACCTGTGGAAAACAAAAGAGGAAAGAGTTGGGAAGGGTGGGGGATTCATTGCTTTTGTTAACGCTTGTTGTTGTATTTGATCGCTTTTTGAGGTCTGTATTTTTGTTCATTTTACTGCCTGATTTGTGGGTGTTAAGTGCTCATATTGCTCGGCTCTCACCTCTACGAGCTGTTGTTTCCCTGTACTCATGTTTTAATCACTTTTTTCTGGAGCTGTGTGAACAGTTCTGTGGCTTGTGTATTCCCCATTACAACTACGACGATGCACATGTTCTATATAGTCTTTATCAAACCTGTGGAGTTGACGGGAATTTTTCCTGTTGAGTCCTGGGTTATGTCTGTGTGCGTGATGAATAAAAAAATCAGGAGTCCTGAGCCTGTAAGTCTGTGCTGCATGAGATGTTACCGTGAGTGGCCTCGTTCACAAGCAGAGTAACTGTGTGTATAAAGATCGCAGTGCTCCTGTGGTTTCCGTGATTCAAGGCAGTGATCTGGAGTTACACCTGTGATTGCAGTAGGTTCTCCCCAGGCCTGACTGGAATATGTACAGGAACATCTTAAGCTGTTGTGTTCGTTAAATGCGTTGTACAGTGAGTTTATAGCCCTGCTGTGGGTGGTTCTGCACGACCAGATGAACTCCGTAGGGAA
The DNA here is from genome assembly GCA_013400215.1 of Cisticola juncidis. Lineage (NCBI taxonomy): Eukaryota > Metazoa > Chordata > Aves > Passeriformes > Cisticolidae > Cisticola > Cisticola juncidis. Next base: position 93,051 of record VXBR01007321.1, on the reverse strand, counting down.
TTGTCTTGTGCAGTACGAAGTTTGTGAAAACAGCAACAGCAGTAAGCACGGTCTGAATGGAAATGTGTGTGTTGTGTGTAGCACCTTATCTGTGTTTGTTGAACAGTGTCTGGTGCTGACATGAACTTAATGTGAAATGTCCTCTGTGCTCTAAATTCTAACACTCTTTCTGTTTCTTGCATGTTCTGTCACGTTTTTTTTTCCCCCTGGAAGAAGCTGTCCTTGTTTTGATCTGAGACATGCCATTTTATTGTCAGAATCCATCTCTTTCAGCTGTTGTACCAGCCTACTTTTGCTCCTGAGGTTTTGGTCTCTGTCTTGTTTCTTATTTGTTGTGAGCTCTGTGGTTTTATTCCTCAAGTTATTGACAGTCACTATGGCCACATGTGGATAAGCTGCCAGCGAAGTTGGTAGAAGTTTAGTCACCAACTTTAGAAAGCTCAAACTTGCTATGTTTTCAGACTTGGAGAAGAAGTTTGGAGAAGCTGTTCTTTCTACACTTGCAGGTACTTCAGGAGCAGCCTGGAAGGCAGCACCAGGAAAGTCCTGCCAGTTTAAGCATTTAGGGAGAATGATAGAGTTCAGCAAAGGAGAGGTGATACATTTTGACTGGTGCTGAAAATGGTCAGGGCACTTCTGTCTGATGTGCAGTTCTGTATTCAGGCACCTGCAAGCTTCAAACTGCTGGCCTAAATGATCCATTTGATTATACAACCTTGTTATATATAGGTGATGTATGCAAAAATAGATTTTAATCTTTTTTTTTTTAAGATAGGGTGGATATTTCTACCTGTACTGAGAAGCCAGAGACGTTCTTTACATGCATGGGTTTGCTGCCTTTGGGTTTTTTTGTTTGTTTTGTTTTTAATATTAGTAGCAGTGACATAGCAGTATAAAGGTATAATTTTCCTATCTCCTCCTGCTGCCATGGCCTCCATGTGGGCACACAGCAGCAAACCACAGTGTCTCAGCAGGTCCTCAGAGATGGATTTTCAGCTAGTTGTTCTGTGCTGGTGGGCAAGTTGGATGCTGTCTTTTCCTCCTGCTATGCACTTGCCTTCCTGCTCATCAAGGTAAAAGCTTCTGAAGATGGGTCAGTGTTATCCAAGATTGGATCAATGTGTGGAGCTGCTGTTGTCTGAAAGTGTCTGGAATCTACACTTATTGTGTCTACTTCTTCTCATCTCCTGCCTTCCCTCAGAGAGAAATCATTCCCAAGTTATCTCCAGATGTCTTTTGTGTAGGCAAAAAGAATTGCCAAAGGCAATTTATGGACAATCTGACACTGTCTAGAAAAAGGAAGGTAATAAATGACTTTTTTTAAAATTTCTGTTTATCATAAACTGTCTTTGTAAAAATACCAGTGCAGAAGGTGAGATAGTCCAGGCTGCACAAAATTCTTTGCTGTCTCTTCCCTGTGGAAGAACTTGGTGGTGTTAACTGGCAACATCTTTCACCCAAGGGCAAACAGCTGTAGAATCACAGATTCCTGGAGTGACTGGAGTTGGAAGGAACCTTAGAGACCGTCTTGTTCCACCCTGCCATAGTCAGGGACACTTTACACTGTCCCAGGTTGTGCCAAGCCCTATCCAGCCTGACCTGGAACACTTCCAGGGGTGGAGCAGCCACAACTGCTCTGGGAAACCTATACCAGGACCTCACCACCCTCTCAGAGAACAATTCCATCCTAATATCCCATCTAACCCTGCCCTCTGGCAGTGGGAAGCCATTCCCTGTGTCCTGTCCCTCCAGCCCTTGTCTCAAGTCCCTTTCCAGTTTTCCTGGAGCCGCTTTAGCCCCTGCAAGGGGCTCTGAGCTCTCCCTGGAGCCTTCTCCTCTCCAGGTGAGCACCCCCAGCTCTCCCAGCCTGTCCCCAGAGCAGAGGGGCTCCAGCCCTTGGAGCAGCTCTGTGGCCTCCTCTGCACTGGCTCCAGCAGCTCCATGGTGCTGAGAAGTGCTGAGAAGTTATTGTGCTGCTTAGAGGTATGGATGTAAAACTTTGAGCAGAGCCTGGTATCCTCTGTCTGTCAGGGCTGGCTGTTAATCTGGGAGGATGGGGAAATCTGGATCTGGCAGCAGATGTTCAGTGTCTCAGCCACAGGTTTCTGATTGCCCTTGTTCCTGCAGCTTGAGCTGAGAAGGGGCCCGATCCCTGCCGTTTGTTGGACCAGCAGCAGATGGTAATTATGGCCAGCCTATATCTGATTTCTGACAGCATCCCAATGATGATTAATTTTGTTCCTAGGAATTGAGTGTAGTTCATCAGATTGGTAAAGTCAAGTAATTTCTCTGAAGAATGCAGCTTATTTTTTGGCCTCAAATGCTTTTGTCTCTGAATTGCAATATAGGCATTGATGGAAACACCTTGATGATATTATATGGACATGAATAAAAATGCAACTAAGGGAACCATTTAAAACCCTCCCAGACAAATCTAACTGCTAAGGAACATCTAAAACTCTTTTGCTGAAATATTAGAATTATAACAGTTGAGATTTATTAGACCAAAAATGTGTTTAAAACTAAACTTATGCCCAGTGTTTATAAAACAACATAAAAAAAGGCTCTTAAATTATGTTGTACTGAAATCAGTGATCATGCATATGGAAACAGAATTTGTGGAAATGCAGCAGCAGGTTTTAGTAATGGCTGTGTCTGGTGCTGAGCTGTTTTTACTGGCCCAAGTGTTGGAATCTTAGGTGCAGTCAAGCTGAGGAGAATAAGAGTAGTGTCCTCATTTCAGGTGTGCAAAGGGGAAAAGAATCAAAGAGATTAGATCTGTTACCTCTGGAAAACCCAAAGGGTTGGCAAGTAGAAAGGGTTTGCTTGGTTACCAAATTTACAAACAGAATTTACATATCAACGTGGAAGGATCATATATCTGCATCATCATATCACATCATATATGCAGCATCTGTGTCAACATTCAGAGTTTCAGGGTAAAAGAATTTTCCTGTCTAAAGACAAACTTTTTTTTAGTGACCTTCAGTAGCATATGTCAGCACTGAGTTAGCTTCATTTTTGTGGGGTGAGAGGGGAGAGTTAAAAAGCCAGTTGAATCAAACTGAATATTGAATTTAAAGCTTTTCTGTTTACTGATTTAAAATATTTTGGCTACAGAGCAGAGGAATTCAGATAAGCCAGAGAATATTGACCTGATTGATTGCTCTGGGACAGTAGAAGGAGAACTAGGGTAACTAGTTTGGGGAAAGAATTTGTGACACCTCACTTTCTGCCTTTAAATTTCCATGTATATCCAGTCATCATGTTCACAGTTCAGGAAGATGACTTTTCCAGCAGAACTCAGGACTCATACTCATGAAACATAGCTGCCACTCATCCTGAGCAAGGAAGGGCGAGATCAACACTCTTGGATTGTGGTCACAGACTTTTGGAAACAGCATCAGGCAACTCTCTCTCACAGGCACACTCCCTCATATCTGATTTGATTTTATTCATAAGAAAAGCATTACCCTCTGCTGTCACAAATGTACAGCACAATAATCTGCTGGAAGCTTTAGACATGGATCTTTAGCTTGGATCTGAGTTGAGGCCTTGAAGTGTGTGACGTGTACACACTGGGGTGACCTTAGATTCTCAACTTCATGCTATTTTCCCTCATACACTGTATAAGTGCTGTTCTTGAATTTAAGAGACAATCTGGATTTTGTGATTTCTCCTTCCCCCCAAATAGCTTTTGATGTTTGGTCAAGATTTGACGGGAATTTGAAGGACTAGTGTATGAATATATGGTGAATCAAATACCAATAGGGCTTGCACTGCACTGTCCCTTGTCCTGTGGTCTCTCTGTGTTCATGGAGAGGTCTGTGCTCATGGGGTGCAGTATGGAAAGCTGTTGGGGACATGAAAAGAGTTTGTATAAAAAATAAAAGGTGTTTTCTTGTAGGTTATGGGGAAAGGCTCTGTGATGTAGTGAAGTCTGGATTAAGTAATTGAGAAAGATGTGTTCTGACTGTGGAGCACTAGGAAACTCTTTCCTTTTTCTTAGGAGGCAGGTGGGCCTAGGGGAGAGTTTTCTAATGGTGTGGCTATTCAGGTGAAACTTGTTCTGTTCTTTACAGTGATTTCAGAGAAGAACGTATGTTGCTTTTACTTCCCCCAGTGTCTGTCCTTCTCTTGTTGTGATTAAACTCTTGCTTCTCAATCCTGGCATGACAGCTACCTGCAAAGCAAGTTTTTGCATGACAGCACCGTGTTGGGTAGTTCTTGATAACTGTTTTCCTGAAGCAGTTTAAGTTCATGCGGGCTCTTCAGGCCCTTCTACGTGTCTGGCATTGGGTTTGAATTGTGTTCCAGCCTGGACATCTCAGCATCTCTGCACCTGCCTTCTGTGTTGGTCATGGTTGCCTGAATGTAGTGGTGGCTCCAGGTGTGATCTCCAAGAAACAACTCAGCAGCTGAAGAGAAGATTGTTGCTTCTTGGTCAGCCATGACTCTGGGGGGAGGCATGTCAACAAGTATCTGTGTCCTGGAGAAACAGAAGGGCTCTAATATTCTTGAGGTTCTACTTGAAACACCTCATTTAGATTCTTAAATACACAGGCAGAGCTCAAGAATAAACTTATGAGACTGAAGTGCAACTTGATGAAACAGCTCATGGGCAGAGCTCTGCAGCATCACTGGTTTCAGACTTTGTGTTCATTTACCACTGACAACACCAACAAGGAGATTTCACCAGTTCTGGGACTTTGTCAGGCACTGCGCACTGAGGCCCTTCCTGTATGGAGTGTCCTGGGTGATGCAGACTTGCACTTCATTGCAAAGAAAGATGGAGGTTTTGGGTGAGTAGCTGGGTCAGCAGCCTGAGGTCTGCTGTGGTTTAAAGATTATGCTGTACTCATTGTGGCCCATTGCCAGTGGCAGTCAAGGTGCCATGAGCTCTGTGCCACAGAGTTTGTTCATCCAGGAAGAATTTCCCATCTTAAGTTCTGCACTAGCTGATCCATCATCCATCCCACCTGAAGAGCTGCCTCCATCTCTGGGGACCCCAGCACAAGAAAGACATGGACCTGTTGGAGTGAGACGAGAGGAGACCATGGAGATGCTCTGAGAGCTGGGACCCCTCTGCTCTGGGGACAGGCTGGGAGAGCTGGGGGTGCACACCTGGAGAAGAGAAGGCTCCAGGGAGAGCTCAGAGCCCCTGGCAGGGCCTGAAGGGGCTCCAGGAGAGCTGGAGAGGGACTGGGAACAAGGGCTGGAGGGACAGGACACAGGGAATGGCTCCCACTGCCAGAGGGCAGGGCTGGATGGGAGATTGGGAAGGAGTTGTTCCCTGGCAGAGTGGTGAGGCCCTGACACAGGTTTCCCAGAGCAGCTGTGGCTGCCCCTGGATCCCTGGCAGTGCCCAAGGCCAGGTTGGATGGGGTTTGGAGCACCTTGGGATAGTGTCCCTGTCCATGGCAGGGGGTGGAACAAGATGGTCTCTAAGGTTCCTTTCAACCCAGCTATCCTGGGATTCTGTGAGCATCTGTTTAGGTGTCCACATACTAATTTATGACCCAAATAATGGTCTGGTGCCTTTTTAGTCCTGTGAACAAGGTGAAGGAAGGGAAAGCCTCTTGCCTGATATTGAAGATAGGCAGTTCTTGCCAGTGTTCTTGTTTCAGGTGATCACCACAGATCCATACAGGTTTTCCTTTTTAGCAAACATCTTGCTATGATGTGAAATAATTATTAGCAGTGATTCCTAGAATTCTGGATGGAGATACAGAGTGTCATTGGGAAAAATCTTTTATTGATGTGTTGCCAGAGCTATTAAACCTGTAGGATGTGGTGTGCTTTTGTGAGAAGGCGTCAAGGTCAGTGCAGCATTTCTGCAAATGATGCCCATGAGAGCTTTTCAGTCCAGTCCTGGGAGTGCTGGTCTGGCTGAGGGTGCCAGCAGTCACTGGCACAGGTGGTGAAGTGTTGGGCTGCGTGGGTTCGAGCACCTCCAGAATTAGTGGAAGATTTGGACACAGCACAAACATGGTTCCCATTGCTGCTCTGTGCACCCTTGGCATTGTAAGTTTTAGGACATCTTACCCAAGGAAGAAGGTGGCTGCTGCCTTTTCAAACAAGCTTCTGCAGCATTTGGTTATTTTAAAAAATTTGTCATTTTAGGAAGTGCAGTGCAGTGGAATCTTGTCTTAAAGTTTTAGTTTTCTGGGACCTAAAAATGAAGGCCTGTTTTGGAAACTGACAATGTCGCCTTTTCAGTCAGCCTTCCCAAATTCAGCTGTTGGGCCTTCTTGCCATTGTTGACCTGTCCACTGTGAATGTAAATGCATTTAGTCTTTTGATTTATGTCATTGTGGATTGACAAAAGTCAGTTAAAAAAGTTCTGGATACAAATTAGTGTCTAGACCTGGTTCTCAAATCTGGAATATTTATTGATAGAAATGGATTGTTATCTCTTTGGTAAAGAAAGATCAGGATATTCACTCAGCATACTTCAGTGAGAGCAGAATAAAAAACTTGTTTTCTAGTGTAGCATTGCTAGTTTTGCCCATCATGTTTTATAGCTCTTTTTCATTTTGTACATTCTTGCAGTATGTAGAGGTTACAGTTCTTCAGGGGCTCTTTTTAACTTTGCTGGCATGAGAGCTGTTCACCTGTTGAGGAATATACTTGGTGCAGGTGGGCAGCAGCAATGTGAGCTGCAGGTTGTTTTGGGAGGGGGTTCTTCAGATTTGGGGCCATGACTATTTCCCTGGGGAGCTTCTTCCAGAACCTTTTCCTAATATCCAACCTAAGCCTTCCCTGACATATTGAGAAGACCCTGGACTAAGCATCAGGATGGGCACAGACTGGGAGGGGGCACAGCCCAGGGGGGCTTTGTCCAGAGTCCCTCCCCAGGGGCACCAGCTCAAGCTGTTCTGTGTCACTGCACCACAAAGGAACCGGAGTCTGGGACTGCTGTGGGGAACGTGGGTCCGAGCCAGAGAGAGGAGCTGGTCTGACTGGGGAGGTGTGGGGTGTGCGGGCAGTCACACAGGGTCTGTGGGGTCACTGCAGCCACTGCTGCAAAGGGGCTTTGTTCCTAGCAGTGCCAGTCTGGGACAGTGCCAGTGGGACCCCCACAGTGGCATCAAACTGGTTGAATGGGGGAGTTTCCTTAATGCCTCACCAGCAGGAGGTGGTTTCCCACTAACTTCCAGGCTGGCTGGACAGTGTTAGTCCTGCAGCAGATTGTGTAAGTGCTCAGCAAGAGATTAGGAAGAAAGTAGCATCTTCTCTTTCAGCACTCTGCTCCTTTAGCTCTTCACCGTGCCTTTATTGCTCCTGCATGCTTTATTCCTGGTATCCCATGGAAACGTTTGCCAGGCCTGTATGCAAGGGCTTCCTGTGTTTGCTTTCTGAAAGCCTGAAGAAAAGCAGGTGGAAGCTTCCTTCCCACCTTCTAATGACTCTGAATCAGCACTGCCCTAGGCACTGCTCGAGTATCCTGGGAGATGTAGACTGTGAGTATTGCAGACAGGTTAGAGGATGTGGGACAATGATGAAAAGTCAGTAGCCACTTGTCAGACTCTTGTCAGTTCTGCTTTATGCCAAATATGAGTGTCGTAACTTGCCATCATGGTGTGTTGGGAAGGTTTTTCTTCTTGGTATCTGACTGTGGTGCTTCCAGTTCAGGCAGCAGATACACCCTGGAGATTTAAACCCAACCGCCCAATCTTTTAAGTGTCTGTTCTTGAAATCATTACAATATATAGCAATTTCTTAATCTCAACAGCAGGAAGGATTTATAAATAAATGGCAACAAAGGGAAAATTTGGTTAAAATGAAGGAAATTTTAACTTTTTCCTCTTAAAGGTGGAAAAATTTCAATGTTTCCTCCTAAACATTCTATTTGTGGTGTACAACTTGCACTCATCAACATATTGCTGTGTTCTGCTTGTAGGGCTTTAATTTTTTTTAGAGGGCAAAGGCAAGTGAAGTTGCCTTCTATTCAAATAATTCTGAAAATGTGTGTTACATGGTTTTGCAACTTAGATATGGTGACCAGAGATGGTTCAGCTGTTTGAGTGTTGTTTACCAGAACAGAAAACTTCTCTGAGATTGTGCTCAGCAAGTTCTGACGGAGGTAGGAGGGAATGTGTATTTAATGACAGAATTTGCAGTACACCTGAGATGACCTGGCAGCTTAAAAATTATCTGCTGAGGGGAGCCTCTCTCCCCACTTTGAGCTTTGCAGTGCCTTCCCCTGCTCTCCTATCCCGTGGCATTAACTGGTGCTTATCTTGCTACAAGGAAAGCAGATTAAAACTGCTGATACAACAAAAAGGGCTTCCCCCCGTGTGGTTTTCTATTGCTTTCACAGTGCACTGGTTATCCCATGGGCAGAGGGTGCTGGAATGGTTCGTGTTGACACTTCAAACACAAAAATGGGGATAGAACCTGATGTGTGGGTGAAGGGGAGCAAGAGCTGCCAGCTCTTAATGCTTCAACACATATTGAAAAGATAAAGATTCAGTTCAAATCCATACTGTGTTAATTCTCAAATAAGCATAAGTCTTCTCATGGTTTACTCTATAGTGATGTGCTCAGATACTTCTTTCAAAAATTGACTTCCACTGTCAGACATGAATTAACAGCAGCCGCTGGTGAAGGGCCTGGAAGTCTCTTCATGCAGGGAGCATTCCCTTTCTAGACTGATTTCTGGTTGTTGTTTCTGACTTCTTCCATTATTCAGCGTCTGTCTGTCAGTAGTGGTGCAGTCCCTGGAAAGGCTTATCCTTTAGTAGATCCAGATATGTAGATCCTGTTGCAGAAAAAGGATTTAGATATCCTGATTTTAACTATTTCAAAGTAGTTGAAGTGCTTGAAAAACTAGGATTCTGGCAAGCCATGAGCAGCTTGAGTCTGCTGTTTTAGTTGTAGGTTAACTAAAACATCAGGATCCAGTCCCTGATGGTGGACTGAGGCAGAGACTAAATTCCTGTGATTGGAATTCTGGATGTTTTCTCAAAGCTTTCTTTAAAAAGCTGCAAAAATAGAAACACTACGAAATACTCAATATGTCAGTGTGCAGCTCTCACCAGGTTCATACACACAGCTAAGCACCAAAGACAGCATTAAACAGTAACAGGCCTTGAGGTGCCGGATTGACAACATTTACAGGGGAAAACATTCAGAAAAGTCATAGTCCCCTGTTGAAACACTGAACTGGGTCCGATCTTGCTGCTTCTTGCCTCCCTGTCTGAAGGAGTTCTGGGCATAAGGCTGGAGTTCAGGTTAAGGTGGCAGTTTGGTTGTGGCTGGTCAAGTACCTGAACATTGGATACCTAATTTTTACCTTGGCTGTTGGGAATACTTCAGTGTTTACAGGAGTGTCTTCAAAATCGATCTTAATGCTTTTTATTAATGTGAAAAAATAGAAATCCTGAGGAGCTGTTTCGTGATACATATTTCCATAAAATGTTATGTTTGTGTTTTTGAAAGAATGAATTGTTCTGGAATTTTCAGCAAATAGTGTTTTGTTTTCCGAGTTGAAAAAATGCATTGCTGAAGCAGTGGCTTGTTCTCAGTTTTTAAAATAAACATTCAAACTTATTTCAAGTGGAGGAAGTTTGGTTTATGGAAATGTAAAGATTTAAATCTCACTGAGGATTTTTTCTCTTTACAGATATATTGTAAAATGTCCAATGGTTATGAAGATCACATGGCTGAAGATTGCAGGGATGATATTGGTAGGACAAATTTAATTGTGAACTACCTCCCTCAGAACATGACACAGGATGAATTACGGAGTCTCTTCAGCAGCATCGGCGAAGTGGAATCTGCAAAACTTATTCGGGACAAAGTTGCAGGTTTGATTTAGTATTTCAGAAATTGTCACCTTGTTCTAGACTGCTCGAGTAAATACTAGGTTGAATACAACTTAGTGTAGAAATACTCAGTATTTGTGTGTGTGTAATCAAACTATTGACAACTTTACCTGGAACTCCAGTAATGCCAGGATTGGGTATTGGGAGGATGGAATGCTCAAGACTAAGTTAATGAATATTGTGTGTATGACTAAGAATTCTAAGAAGTACAGTTCCCAAATTTGAACATTAATAGACAGGTCTAAAACTGGTTTAGATTTAGTCCCCAGCTGATTTATTCTTCCTACAGTCTGAGTGTTTTTGACTTCACCCGAACTCTGAATATACAAACAAATCTTTTGTTCTGATTTTGATCAGTAAAATAAAGGTGTCCTGAGGGTCTGAAGTGGCTGTAGGTCTTATCACCTACAGATGATAAATTGGGGAATTTAACTTGTAATTTCCTTAAATAGGATTGGTAGTAGTAGCTTTAAAATATGAGAGGAATTAATGGTTCTGACTTGTGAAACTTAATGGTTCCTTGAAGCATAACAAATGCTGACTGGGCAACTGCTTCCATATCTGTTTAGTTGCAGGAGGTTTTAGCTGTGCTCTGACGAGGTTTTAATTCTTGCACTGTTGAGGTACTTCATTTAAAGGTTTTGGTTATTCTTGTTCAGAACTTGCGAAATCTTGGATTCACTGAGAGCATTTGGTTGTTTCTGGAGGGGAAAAAAAAATGCTGTTAACTAGCTGTGCTCTGGTGTTTGTTTCCAGCCTGCAGCTCACTGCTGGTGGAGTTCTCTGCTGTGCATGCTCAGTGTTGTATTTCAGAATCCAGCAATACTGATTGTTATCTAATCAATAACAGAACTGGCCTGAGACTGCTCCTCAGTCTGTAAAAGCTGCATGGGAGCTGATGGAAGGCATGAGACCTCTTTGTGCATCATCTTTAGTGTTTTATTTGCTTGAGAATACCCATAGGAACTGAATAATTAAAAACTTCAGAATTTCCCTTCTGAGTAGCCCCTCTGATATCCATGTCTCTGGCTTTCCTGATATTTTACAGATGAAGTATCTCATGATGTCTGTCTGTCTATATCTTAAGGGATGTATATGTTCAGTCATGATTAAATAGTTACATAAGTACTGATTTCTTTGAATGTTTTGGTGGGTGAGTGTTGGTCCCAGACATTGTCATGTGCTTTGCAGCACTTAAAAGTTGAGGCTTTCTCTGCAGGCTGGTTTTGAAAGGAATCAGACCTCTTGCTTAATGATGGCAAGTCATAGCTGACCCACACCTTAGCTGTAAAATAAACACAGAATCACCTGTGTGGGAAGGAAGGATATTTTCAGTGGGAAGCAGGAGACTCATCAGTGCCTGAAGTTGAGAGTCTGCTTCACACTGTTACCTGTAGCATCAAACACTCTGGTAAGGTCTGGTTAACTTGAACTTGGAACTTGACAGTGCAGGATTTAATGTCCAAAGCATAGACTTGTGTGCTCAAGGTGTTCTTATCCTCAAGAATCAAAAGTAAAATTGCTGTTATTGTTGCAGAGAGTCTTTGAGTAGATGGAACACTGGCATTTCTCTGGAGTGTTTGCAGGTGCTGGATTCTGTGTGGCTGCTGTGGTTATGCCACTGAATTTTGTTGCTACTTAATTTTTCATTTGCTTGAAACACTATTAGGTGCAGTTACCAATCCATCTCCATGCTTACGGATCATTCCGGAATATCAGTGCCAAAGAACTGGCTCCTTTTGAGCATTTTTTCTTCCTTTTGCTTTTGTTTCTGCCCCTTGATGTTCACATTATATTCTGTATTCCCAAACCCTCTGTCAAACAGATAACTGTGCTGCAGTCCCTGAACAGAAAAATCTTGTTGCACAGATACGCTTTTCTTGTGCCTCCACTTGTATTTCTCTGACCTGGTGGCAGACAGCCAGAAACTGGAGCTGCAGAAAAACCTGTTCAGCTCCCTGACCTTGGTTTCTGGTCAGATAAGTCATAATATTGGCATGTGAGATAGAGTGGGTTGAGTGGCCTGGACAGGAGGGAGGGAAGCTTTTGCTTTTGTTGAAATTAGACTTTCGGATCAGTTCAGTTCTTTCCAATTAAGTCATAGCTTTTGGTGCCCCCATAAAGTTTTAATAATCACAGTATTTTGTCTTTGAAGCTCCCCTTACTGTTGGTGTTTGCAGAGGTAAAATCAACATTTAGTTGATAATACTTGCTTTTTGTAAAACATTGATACATACATTTCTTCTCAGTTTATTGTCTCAGTGAGATGTGGGAAAGAAAATACTTCTGCCTGAAATGCAGTTTTTCCTGAGTTATTGAACTGGCATAAGCTGACTGGAGACTGATTACTGGGATTCAAGAATTGATTTGAAAGCCAAAGTTTGGGTTTGTTTGAGCAAAGTATTTTATTATGATCATTATGTATTTTGTTGTGTTTTGCTTCAAATGCAGCAGAAGATTTAATAATCTGTGTTCTATGTGTTAGATTGTGGTTATAAAATGTAGAGAAACTGCTTGAAGCCTCCAGACTGCTTACCCTTTATCTCACTACTGATGAGCGTTACAGGAAGGTGAAAGTAGCAGCAAACCATGGTGTCAGTTCACATTCCTTACCAGGAGCTTTTGGGTTTGTGTACACAGGTTATAACCACTGATAAGGTGTGACTGTGTGTCTGGTTTTTTGTTTGGGATGTGACAGCTTCATTTTCTTCTTTTTTTTTTTTTTTTTTAATCAATACCTATACAGAGAAACTGGGCACAGTAGATGAGCATTAGAGGGATGCAGGGCTCCTGATCATACTGGAGGAACAGAGTACTGGGCTTTGCATTCCCCATTGGGTGTAGTGCATTCCTCAGCACTTCCAGACATGGCTTTGTGATGAGTGAATCAGTACTGGGGGTCAGCAGGCAGGTATTGGATTGTTGTTATGCTGCTCACAGTACTTGTGTTATGGCAAGTATGTCTTGGACATCCAGGATTTTCATAAAAGAAATTTTCTCTTACGAAAATCAAGAAAATTCACTGTTCTTTCTGTCAGATCTTAATTGAACACCAGCCATGCCTGGTGCTTTGAACCCTAGGAAAACTGTTGAAGGCTGATTGCCACTTGCCAGTGTAGTGTAGCACAGTGTCCAGTTTGCAATGTAACTTCTCACTGGTGCATCTCCTGGCCTGTCATGATGATTGCTGAGGTCTGTGAGTAGCCATTGACCTGATTCTATCAATGAAATCCTCTCTTCCTGTGGCTCTGGCTCATGAGGCTGAGAGCAAGAAGTCTGGGGTTGGTCCAGTTGGCCTGCACTGATTAAATAGTAGCCCTGCAGCATTGACTGCAGACAGCAGGACCAGACTTGTACTCTACACTGATTCCCTCTCCAGGGATGTTTATGATGTTAAATGTCCACTTCCTTGGACAACTGCATCGTGCTGGAGATGATCCAACAGAAGAAATCTGTCACGAGCTGTATTTTGCATGGGGGATGTTTGACTCTGCTGCTTTAACCTCCAGGTTCTGGGGTCTGGCTTTCCAGCCATTGTACTGGGCTGGACTCCTCTGACAGGCGAGTGTTTTAAAACATTTCTTCTTCAGTTCCTGTTAATGCAGGAATCCGGGTCTCTGAGCCCCTCTGGGCTTGCTCAGTTTCTTGCAGCACAGATGCTGATGGCTTTTTGTGTCAGGATGTCTGACTGTGCATAGCACAGATGTTTCTGCTCAATAGCTCTAAATTTTCCAAAAGAGCCTGGTCATCTTTAGCCTGTTGTGTATATGCAGCTCTACACAGGCTGTTAGTTCTGGACCAAATGCTGAAGCTGAAAGTTAGTCAGTTGTGTAGGTTTTAGTTTCTCTGTTTTCCCCTTGCTCTGCTGAAATATTGGTATTTTCAAACCTAATTGTGCTAAAGCCCTGAAAAGGTTGTGGAAAAGTGGTTTTTTGTGGAATTATTAAAAACAAGAAGCTGCCAAACTCATGTGCAATGGCAGAACATGGGAATATTAAAAACAATACTTCTGCTTATTGGAATAATAGTGTGAGCTGTGGGATGCTCCCAGCTATGATAGTGTGTGTAACTGTCCTCAGAGTTCAAGGGGAAAGAATTCAGCAAAACTACCACAAAGCTGTGCTGGGGGAGTTTAAACTGAATATTAGGAAGAGTTTTTTCCCCCGAGGGTGCTGGGGCACTGCCCAGGCTCCCCAGGGAATGGTCCCAGCCCCAAGGCTGCCAGAGCTCCAGGAGCTCTCAGGGATGCTCAGGGTGGGATTGTTGGGGTGTCTGTGCAGGCACAGGAGTTGGAAGGGCCCCACAGGGACCGTCAGTCCAACTCAGGATATTCTAGGATTCTATTCTAGGATTCTGTGAACCTTTTCCCCCATGTGTTTATGGTCTCAGACTTCTGTGGGATCTATTTATTGCTCCTGACACCATATCCCTGCTCTGAGTCCCTGGTGACAGGTTGCTGTGCACACCTCGCTCTCTGAGGGTTCCTTCTGACAGTGACTGATTTTGTAAAGGAGGCATCCAACTTCCTGAGGGTTCCTGTTCCTTCCCTCACACCTTCTGTACTGCCTGAGTAGGGAATGTTCTCCCTCTAATGCTCATGACTTTCTGCTCTGGGAAGTGCAGTATTTGATCCTTCACAGTGTTCCAAAGGCCCTGTCTGTACACAGGCTTCCTCTGCGCTCTGCATTTGCTTGTGTCAGTGTGAGTTCTGATGGAACTCACTAAGGTCAAACTCTGTGATCAGCAACTGTCTGGACAAAGGGATCTCTCCACTGCTGTTGGGAGTTGAGGAGCAGAAAGGACTTTTTGGGGTAACTTGTTGAGGTTGTATGCAGGAATTTGGAGTTCATCTCAAACATTGCTGTTGTGATGGCTCACCCTCTCCAGGTGTGCCTGGGACATGTTGCTTACAGGACCAAAAGAAGTTACTTTCAGATAGTTGAAATTGCCCAGGAATGGACATGAAGTTGTACCCTTTCTCTGCCTTTTTAATTCCATGTCTTCTCTGAAGACACACTCTCTGAAATTATGCACCTAAAAAAGAAATTAATGTCCTTGTCCATGTGAGCTTTTCAAGCAGAAAAGGGAGGAGGATTTTACTGCCCAGTTGTCAGGTGCTGCAGGGTGATGAGTAGCTCAAGTTCATGTGACAGGGCAACCACTCATTTCACCAGTGCAGTGAATTCAATCTAGAAACGGAATTCTGAAGTGTTCTTGTTTGTGGAAAAGGCTTAAGTATTCTCCTTGGCTGAAATAGTTTCCTTTTGCATACAAAACACCCATAAAATTGTTTATGCAGTTTTGCTCTTAACTGTGGAATTGGAATGCATCATTACCTCTGGGGTTTTTTTCTAGCTCTTTAATCACATGTGGTAGTATGTGATTTCTTTAAATGTGCATTCAAGAATGCCTTGTGGCTATGGTTAACTTAATGGTAAGTGCAAATGGTTTGCAGACAAATTGCCCAAGTACTGAAAATGTGAACACCAGCTTTGCCAGCTCTGCTTAATCCCCTTTGTCATAAAGATGGCCACATAAGCTGCCTCAGGGGTAATAACTGAGTACTCTCAAGGGTATAGGAATACAGTTAACCTAAATCAGAGAATCCTGGAATGTCCTGAGTTGGAAGGGGACCCAAGGATGATCAGTCCCATTCCTGTCCCCAGACACCCCAACAATCCCACCCTGAGCAGCCCTGAGAGCGTTGTCCAAACGCTCCTGCAGCTCTGGCAGCCTTGGGGCTGGGACCATTCCCTGGGGAGCCTGGGCAGTGCCCCAGCACCCTCGGGGGGAGAACCTTTCCCTGAGCTCCAGCCCAAGGCCTGACACAGCTCCAGCCCTTGCTGGGCTCCTGTCCCAGAGCAGAGCTCAGCCCCTGCCCCTCTGCCTCCCCTGGGGAGGAGCTGCAGCCCCCGAGGAGCCTCCCCTCAGTCTCCTCTGCTGCAGCTGAACGAGCCCAGTGCCCTCAGCCTCTCCTCAGAGCCTTCCACATTTTTCTAGCTCTAAAGGTTGCCTGGGTTCTTTCAGAGGGATCAGAGCACAGCCAGTAGAAGCAATGACTGTAGCAGCAGTTTTTGAGCTCTGTTTCTCAATATTTGGGGCATATCTGGGGTTTTCAGTGCGTTTCTGGTACCCTTCTTGTGACCCTGAGTGTTGGCTGCTGTCAGGACAGGATAGCTGCAGGACAGTTGGACTTGGAGCTGGTTGCTCTGAGCTTTGTCAGGTGTAATTGACCAAAAGGAGTTTGGACTTTTTGTTCTTGGTGACCCCTGGTTGGGGATAGTCAAGCACTTGTTTAGCTGTTGCTTGGGTTAGGCCTGTGTAGCAGTCTGACCTAGAGCAAAGCCTCCAGAGCCCTGTGAGCAGACAGAGCAGGGCAGGGACCAGGCATTCTACTGTTTCCAGCCCATGTGCACTCAGGGCTGGTTATGATGTGCTGTGGTCTCCAGCAGTTGTGGCAGCACTTATTCCTGAACAGCAGAGACCTTGGCCAGAGAAAAGATGCCTTGACTGAAAAGGATGATGGAATTGTGCAGGGAGTGCATGGGGCCTCTCACTCAGGCTGGGCAGATGTGTTCTTAGTGAGCAGGACCTGTGTCACCAGGTGAAGGGCCTTGTGGGTGTGTTGAAAACCAATCCTTGAATTTGGGGATCGTCAGCACAAGGTGCAGCTGGATGGGAGTCACTAGTGAAGTACCCAAAGGTTTGGCATCAGGGCCAGGTCTGTTTGCAGTGTTGGTCACTGAGGTGGCCGATGGTTCCCATTGCTCGCTCAGTGTGTGCACAGTGATGAGAGAGTGGGAACAGTGCCTGCTCACCAAGTGGTGGTGCTGCCACTCAGAGGAACCCTGAGGGTGTTCTCTGGAAGCTTTGAGGCAGGGCTGGCACAACAGGCAGTGACTCCCTGCTGTTTTGGAGTCATGGGTGTCCTTCAACTTTGTGTGGATACAGTGGGAGGGTTAAATATATCGCTCATTATGGTATGGAAGTCAAAAAGACCAAGAGAAGTGTACAGACCATTCCATGGCTCTGCTTTCTTTGCCTTTTTTTCCCTTGCTAAGCTATACAAATGAGCCATGTAGCAACACCTTTGCTTGTGTTATAATATTTTTCAGCATGTTTTTAGTTGGAATTACCATTCCACATCTTACAGTACTTTTCATTCTCTTCCAATGGAGCACCTGTATTTCTGCAGTGTAATAAAAGTTGGGTTCAGCTCAGCCTGTGATCGAGGTGACCGAGCATTTGCTGAGGTTTTTGTACTGTAATGTCCACAACTAAAGAAGTGTCGTTATTTGAAAGTTGAAGTTTCTTCCTCAAGAGAAGGAAGAAGTGAATTTTTGAGCCCTCAGCATCTTGAACAGTCAGATTCTTGTTCCAGCAACAGGTGAACAAATTCTGTCCTGTTTAAAGAAATGAGATCTTGCAGTAAGCAGGTAAGTATTTTCCTCACACACTCCCTCCAAAAAACAGCCTGGGTATTTCTGCACAGTTTTGGGCCTGGTGTTACCTGTGTTTCCTTTACAAATCCTTTTCACTTCACAGAATCTCAGATGCTGGCAGTTCATCTGGAAAAGGAGCCCTGGAACATCTGAAATAAAATCTCAATAGAGAAATGTTCTGGAACTGAGAGAAAGTAAAAAAATAATAAAAAAACCCTGTAGAAATCATAATTATGCAGACAGACTTTATGAAATAAAATTAAGTACTAAAAAGTCTCCATTCTTTTGTTTTCGGATTCAAAGCAGTTACTCTTATGGTTGAATTTTTACAATGTTGTGGGGATGGTGAGATCGCTGTGAGCTCTCTGAACCAGGATTTACAAAAGACTTTTGTCAAGTTATCTTTGTAGCTTTTGACTTTTTCCCAAAGAGGTGTCTGTGTGAGTTGCTTGTATTCATCTATTTCAAGGCAAATACCACTGATTTTACATAAGAAGGAGAGACAGCTTTATTTGTCATTTGTAATGTTTTGATGAGTTGTTTGAAGGTCAGGCTTTCCAAATCAGCTAAATGTGCTTTTGCCTTTAAACTTCTTCGCTGTTTGGCCATGAACAGAAAGAGAATTGTGTCCTAAAGTCACGGGAAGCAGTGGGGGCACATCCTGGACTGGAAAATCATTATCAATGTAACTAGATATTTTCTTTGTTTCCTTGCTAGTTACTTTCTGTTGCCATCAAGTGTCTGTTCAGTAGGATATGCTGGTTTGAAGTCTCAAGCAGAAGTGGGAATTAGCTCAGTGAGCAGTCTGGCTCTTATTTCCAGGAATTGCACCAAAGCTGGGTAGAAAGAAAATCCTGAGCTGCTGCACAGACCAGCAATAAAGAGTGAAACATCATGGAAATGCTTAAATGTAAACCTAAACTTTCATCTTTGCACTGTGTGAGTGGAGCATGGTGCAGGAATTGCCGATGTAGTGTTGGTGTGACTGACCCAGCCCTACAACAGCATGGAGCTCCCCAGGGCTCTGTGCAGGCTGGCACAGCCCCGGGCTGGCTGTGCCAAGCTTTGCCCCTAGCCTGACACAGACAGGATGTGTGGGGTTTCTGCTGCTGTCTTGGTGTTTCAGGGACTAAAGGAGAGTTTTGGGCAGCATTTATGACTTAGCTGGAGGTGAGGCAGATGAAAGTATTTCAGAGTGATTAATTGTTGCTTCAACAAATTCTTTGGGTAAACAAAAATAATACTTGCTTCCGTTCCCCAAAATCGCCATAGGAGAATATTTTTGGTAGGCAAAGTAAAAGCAAAATTCATGATTAACTGCTTCAGTACCTGCACTGAAGTTCCTATAATCAGTTCTGCCTCTAGTGGTGTGTTTTCTGTGGTCACTTCAGCACAAATGGTTGTGTTAGAGATACAGCAGCTGCTCAGTGTCACTGCTGGGGCAGGTGGGAGGACATCACTAACTGTGGCGAGGGGACTGGATAAGAGAAAATTTTTGGTTCAAACTATGGGTTTTAGCTTCAGCTTCATGTGTTTCCAGAGTAGCTGAGATGCATCATCAATATCATTAATGAAGGATTAGGTGCAAAGGTGGAGCCCCTCTGCTCTGGAGCCAGACTGGGAGAGCTGGGGCTGTTCACCTGGAGGAGGATCCAGGAACCTCAGAGCCCCTTCCAGTGCCCAAAGGGGCTCCAGGAGAGCTGGAGAGGGACTGGGACAAGGGATGGAGGGACAGGACAAGGGGGAATGGCTTCCCACTGCCAGAGGGCAGGGATAGATGAGATATTGGGAAGGAATTGTTGGCTGTGAGAGTGGTGAGGCCCTGGCACAGGATGCCCAGAGCAGCTGTGGCTGCCCCTGGATCCCTGGCAGTGCCCAAGGCCAGGTGGGATGGGCTTGGAGCAGCCTGGGACAGTGGAAGTTGTCTCTACCCAGGGCACAGGGTTGAATGAAATGGCCTCTAAGGTGTCTCCCAAACCAAACCATTCCATGATCCCATAATTTCCTGTATTCAAAACAAACATACTATGAATTATACTCTAGAAGTTATTCTATTCATTACTGTGTATGTTGTGATGGTGGAATTTGATCAACATAGACGTGGAATGGAAAATTATGCCCTTAACTGTTAGTTTTGAGAATTGGTCATTAGCTACTTCAGATGTCTGTTCCCATCCGAAAAAGGGTTTTGACAGAAATCCCTCATGAAGCCACTTTTTTTTTTTTTTTGATGTAAGGACACCTTGTAGTATGAAAGCAAAACCTACTAAGGATGTAACAAATAGCAAGTGCTTGTCTCTGGAGTCAAGTGTTCTGTCTTCTGGCTGTATAGGATGCTGTTACCTTTCTCCCTTGGAGCACTGCTGGCTCATGCACCATACCCTGATTCCCAGCTCATTTTCCATAGAGTGGTTTCCAGCCAGCAAGTGTCCAGTCTGTTGTTGCCAGGGTGTCGTTGTCCCCATGATCTGCATCTGTCCTTGCTGCATTCCATGAGGTGCTATTGGCCTGTCCACTGTGGCAGCCCCACCCTTCAGTCTGTGAAGCTTCCTCCCAACCTGTGATATCTCCAGTCTTGGTGAGAGCAGATTCCCATCACCTTGTCCATGACATGGATCACGAGGTGAACTGCAGGGCCCAGTGGAGACTCTGCCAGCTCCACTAGTTCCATGCCTACAGCTAGAGTGTGTGTGAGGGCTGTGTCTGTGTGTCTTTCTGTCTCCTTTTGAAGATGGATGTGGTGCTGACCTTCCTCCTTCCAGTTTCCTGATCATTCAGAGATGAAACAGGTTTGGCAGGGACAAGAGCCTGGGGCCTCATCACCCTTGCAGAGAGCCCATTTCACCCCCCATGGGTTTGACTGGGACCTTCACTCAACCAGTCAGTCCCTGGCTCAGCGTTCATCCACTGGTTTTTCTCTGGGAGCTCTTTACAAAGTGCAGAGGCCTGTTAGACTCTGGGGGTGAAGTGAGGCACACAAAGCATCCTGTGCCCCTCTGCTCAGGTCACATCTTAAATCTGCTGCTATACTTCCAGCCTTGTGTTGCTGGGACAGCAATAGAACATTTTCTTGTTACCCTTGATATTATTGTGTTTCTTTCCATTCTTTTCAAGTCTAAACTGCATTTGAGCTCTGCCATTCTTCAGACACAGTGGACAGTGTTTCTAAATTCCTCCTTTTGTAGCTGTCACTTCTCGGCTCTCCTGTGCTCTCTGTTTCCCTTGGAGCTGTGCCATGGCTCCCTGCTCAGGCAGGCTGCTCTGCTCACACATCTGCGTGTTTCCCTGGCTGTGAGGACACAGAGGATGCTGTATGTGTGCAGGGACTTGCTCAGCAGTTAAGGTGCAGTCTCTTGATCACCTGCTCTGTCAGTCCTACCTTGCTGCACTTCTCCATTGTTTTTTGGGAACACTTTTTGGGAAGTTTGATGCAGGATGGTTGGTTGTGATTTTTTTGAGGCTGATGTGATTTTGTAGCCCTGGTTGTACAACAGTGTAACTGCTAAAGAAGCCTACACAAAGCAAGTGTGAGCACTTAAGTTTGTTCTTATCCTCAGAAACTGTAGCCACAGCTTTGGATTCTGCTGATGCTTGGTATTTTACATGGTACTTCTCAATGCATTCACACGTATTTAGGCTCTCTGGTTATCACTCATAGCAGTTTGTAAAGCCTCCAAAAACTGATTCCCAGTTCAGAAAACAAGTTCTAAACTAACTTGCTATTATGCTGAGGTGCACTGACATAACAGGAGCCAGGCTTGATTTTGGGGTTTCTTGTGGAGGACAGGATGGGGAGAATCTCAGTTAGCTGCTCTCAGTGAAGTGCTCTGGTGATCAGACCCCTCAGTGAAGCTGGAGTTGTCAGCACTGGGCTGAGAATAAGGAAGGAGCTGGTGACTTAAGCTGTGTGTGTTGGGAGCTGGGAAAGGAAGCAGGGACATGGACAGAAACCCAAGTGATGCACGGAAAGAAAACCAGTGCCCTCTCTCTTGAAAGGGCCTTTTATCATGGAAACAAAACTTGATTCTTTCTGCTGAAGGACTGTAGTATTTTGCTTAAAACTAGGTTTTGTAGTTATTTTGTTAATTATTTGTCCAGATAAAGACCTACTTGTTGCTCTTTTTTAGCTTTGTCTCTTGCATAAATTTGTATTTACGTATATGCAAACTTTTAAAAATATTTTTTAATTCCTACCCACTAAAATGTTTTGAAAACTGTTACAGCAGCAATGTCCTTTGCACTGCAGGTTTCTATAGGAGATTGGGAACATCAGGAGAAAGCAAAAAATCTTCTCTCCTTGCCTAGGGTAAACGCTTGACAGCACTCACAATGCTGTGTAAATGCCCATTCCTTATGTTTATCCTGGCACCCCTAGCAGAAGGTAAATTGTACTGTTTTAGAGTAAAATGATGAAGCAAAGACCATTCCTGCACAGGCATCTGTGAGGTGAAAATGTCTCCTGCAGTGAAGGACTGTTGTGTGTTGGCCCAGCCTGTGTAGAGATAAACACTGGGCACTGAGTGAGGGGAGATGGCTGAGGCTGATGCTGTTGGGTATTTTAGAGCAAGGTAAGTTAATATATGCTGTCAATTTTGTGTGGGTTGGGTTTTTCTAGCACTTAAGGACTTAAGATCACGTTATACTATTGTAGTTTAAAGGTGGTAAGTACAGACTAGAAGGATGGTCTGCATTCTAGATTATTGTAGAGAAATAATTGGTAGTTTCTTACCTACTGTCAGGTAAAAGTTGATAGGAGTGTAACATTGGGGTTCAGTACAAACTTCCTGTCAAATGTCTGGAGGGAATATGAGAATGAACTTTTGTGATAATGCCACCTTCAGAGCCTTCTTTCTCTAATCAGTGTTTGTTTGAGTAAACCCCATTATGTCCCTGCCCCCTCATTTCCCAGGAAGTTCAAACTGTTGGATAAGGAATTGACGAACCTGTATGAAACTGGAAGTGAAAAAGATGCAGAATTTTGCTCTGACACAAACAGTCAAGAAGGCCAAAAGGATACAGTTACTGTGTGAGGGTACTTTGGGGACAGCACTTGGAAAGAGAAACATATGCAAGGTCAAGGATAGGACTTGTACAGAAACAAGTGGACACAGAATATGTGCATCTCAGTTAGTAAAAGGAGAGTGTTGGCTGGAGGCTGTAGAATGTACTTTCAGTTAGAGTGCCTGGGACAAAAATCAGAGCTGCTTTTAATGTGGGCTTGTGTGTGTGTTAGGGCACAGTTTCTGATTCCAGGGACTGGAGCCAAGGTCACATGGTGCCTTTTGCTCCTGGGTTTCTGTGAGTGCTGCAACTTAGGTTTGGTTTCATTCTGTATATAAGTAACTTAAAATTCCTTGTCACTGATCTCAGACAATGTATAAACACATAACCTCATGATTCATTGGAAGGAAACAAAGGAGTGTGGGCAGCAAGGGAGAGGGGGATTCTGTCCCTCTACTCCACTCTGGTGAGACCCAATCTGCAGAGCTGTCCCAGCCCTGGAGACCCCAGCACAGGAAAGACATGGACCTGCTGGAATGACTCCAGGGAAGACCATGGAGATGTTCTGAAGGCTGGAGCCCCTCTGCCCTGGGGCCAGGCTGGGAGAGCTGGGGGTGCTCACCTGGAGAGGAGAAGGCTCCAGGGAGAGCTCAGAGCCCCTGGCAGGGCCTGAAGGGGCTCCAGGCGAGCTGGAGAGGGACTGGGGACAAGGGCTGGAGGGACAGGACACAGGGAATGGCTTCCACTGCCAGAGGGCAGGGCTGGCTGGGAGATTGGGCAGGAATTGTTGGGTGTGAGGGGGGGCAGGCCCTGGCACAGGGTGCCCAGAGCAGCTGTGGCTGCCCCTGTAAGTGTCCAAGGCCAGGTTGGACGAGGCTTGGAGCAACAGTGGAATAGTGGAAGATGTTGCTACCCAGGGCCAAGGAGTGGAATGAAATTCTAAGGTCCTTTCAAACCCAAACATTCCATGATCTACAATTCTATGCCTGTTATGTTCTCTGGGAACTTTTTGTAAGGGAAGGATGCTCATTGTGCTGAAGACAGCATAATAAATTTGTGTGAGTGGAATCCAGGAGAACAGTCCCCCAGTCCTCCCCAGTAACAGGAAATGACAGTCCTGACTGCCAGGGCTCACTGTGGGTCACACTTGGAGGGATTAATCTTGTTTGGAGTATATTTCCTTGATCTTTAAGGACTTATTTCCATAAATTTTATTAGGACCTGGTTCTTTTTGGTAGTGTGCTGGAATATTCATGTTTTTGTGAGTTTTGGAACAGACTGAAAATATCCATAAAGCAGCTATTGCTCTGAGCCTTCAGAGCAGGGCTGGCCCTGTGAGGGATGTTGGATCCTACCCTTAAAAAAGTCATTGCCAGATGTCCACCTGGTATTTTTTCCCTCTTAAACTTATTTTTGTTTTTTTAATCTGGAGAAATAAGGTAAGGTCCAAGTGCTCAACATTTTTTTAATTGTTCAGTTACTCATTTTCTTAATCAGAGGTAAATAATGTCAGGAGTAAGTGAGTGTGAGCTAACCCTATCTGATCTAAATGACTGACCATCATTTTGTAACAAAACAAAATGAATGTTATAAAGAAATCACAAAAACCATGCTGTGGGTACATGTTAGAAACATGGATCAGAATTTTGCAGATGTAATCTGTAGGTGTCTGAAGGATGGGGTTAATTCCTGCTTGGCTGGCACAGTGGTTTGCTGTAGTTTTGTGCTGTGTGTGGTGTCATGAGAGGCAGATTGGGGCTGGTTTAACAGCAGGTCTCTCAGGGAACAGGATGTTGTTTCTGTGCCAGACTTGATCACAGGGGATCTGGCTTCTGTAAGAGTTTCAGCAGACAGCAGAAATTACCTGTGAATGTTGATACAACGGGTGTATTAGACAACAGGCTCTGACACTGTCTGAGTTCAGCTGAGTTACTGCTGGATTAGGTTTCACAAGGAAGCAGCCAAAGGCAGAGACCATGCCAGGAGCTGGTGCAGTTCTGCAGTCAGCCTGTTGGCATGAAAACGTTTATTTGGGTTATTTGGGGTTTACTACCATTCCCTTGTGGATTTTATACTTGGTGTCTTGATGTCTCACCAGACTGGGCATCCTTTTTTTTCAGTATTTGTAGTTAATCTACAGTTCTCTTGCAGCCCTTTTCTTCTTTTCTTCTGACATTTATTCCAGGATATCATCATTTGACACATGTGTCTGTATTTGGTGTCCTGAAATGTCTGGAAAACATAAGGAAACCTCCTTGTCAGCTAAGACCATTGCAGAGCCAAGCAGTGTGGTTAAAAAAGGGCTATTTCACCACAGAATCCTTTACCAAAACAATTAGCTTTGTTTTCTAGTGTCCTTAAACCTAACAATAGAACTTAATAACTTAAAGGTAGAGGAAAATAGCACATTTTCCTATGTGTGCTTACAATTTTCTTTAGAAAATCCCACAGATCTGACAGAGATAAGGAGAAGTTGGCTGAAAGAGGTGTGTGTTATGTTGATTTGCAGTTGTTTTATTGCTCTGGGACAGTCTTGAAAGTATTTGTTGTTTTTAGGCCTACATTGATAAGAGCCTGTAATTGTTGGGAAATTGCAACCCAAAATGATTTTAGTATGTAATAATTGATAGTAGCAATTGTGGAGATAGGAGATAGAAGCAGAACAAGTAAGTACCCAAATAAATATCCTTTTCCTTAAACATTTTGAGGATTTTTAATATTAATATCAAATTCTTGCTGTAAGAGTTAAGAGTAAACTTAAATAAAGTGACAGTACATGAATTGTCTGTCTTAAAGAGAATTTTTCATTCTTCACTGTGATGCTGTCTTTGGGAAACTGGCAGCTTGTTAGCTGTATTAATGAAGTATTGGAAACTTCTTTCTCCCTCTTGTCCCCAGGGGTGGAGGTTGGAATAGCCAAAGAAATCACCAGGGTCTTCATTTCATACCTGACAGTTCATCTGTTGATCTTTTCTCACTTTCTGCTCTCTATCCACAAGACTTTGTCCTGATGAACTTGTTGAAATGATTACCTTTGTCCCACACCCATGAAGTTTGCAAGACTGGTCAGAGTTGGTGTTTGAGTCCTAAATTTCTTGCTGTTGATGGGTGCTCTGTCCAGTGCCTGCTGTCTGTGAAGGCAGAGGGATGTCCAGAGCAGAAATAAAAGACCTGAGTTATTTATGATGTGTGCCAGCCTTGGGAAACCTCCTTGGCTGACTGAAATATTTGCTATGTGGATTGCGTGTGTTAAATTCCCTTGTTTGCATTTCCTTTCATTTTAGTTGTGATAACATTCTTCTGTTAGCATTAATTTTAAAAAATGTTCTTCCCTTTAGGACACAGCTTAGGCTACGGCTTTGTGAACTACGTAACTGCAAAAGATGCTGAAAGAGCAATAAACACACTGAATGGCCTCAGACTTCAGTCAAAAACAATCAAGGTAGGAGTTCTTCAGGCATCGTAATAAACTTCATTCTGATGGTAAAGTTTGTGTGCTCCCAGCTGCAGCAAGCGTGAATCTGGGAGGAGAGTGGTGAAGTGTTTTGAAATGGCTTAGTATTTGAAGATTGCCATTCTTTATATTCCACCATTTTTACAGCAGTAGAGGGACCATTATAGTGGTTGCCAGGCTTTTTCACTCATGCACATCTTGGATACTTCATAATATTTATTGTAAATCTTGTTAATGCACATGCACTCCTGTCCTTATACAAAACAACAGTCTGTGTTTTACGTGTACGATTCACTCCTGCTTAGGTGATCTATGCAGCTTTCTCGAGTAGCAGAAATTAGGACAGAAAACTGCACTTTACTCATGCCATCTTTTTATGAAGCTTTAGAAAATATACTGGCAGGACAAGTTCCTGATGTGAGCTGTGGTAGGTCCAGTGGCTGAGTCAGAACTCGGAATTCTTAATGTGGCAAAAGGGTTTGTTGGGAGCGTTGGTATTGGTCTGCTGCTCTCTCCTTACAGCAATACTATCTAGTTGTTATCTCTTGGGTAAGCCAAAAATGAATGGAGTTATGTAGGGTCATGCCCTTTCTCCTGTTGTTTGATTGATTTTCCCCTACTTTGTCCTGGTTCCATTTTTTGAACTCTAATAAAAATGCATGTGTTGGTAATGGAGGAGTTCATTAAATTGGCTCATGACAATAAATAGATCTTCCCTGTTAATACCTTGAACATGTATTTTTATTTCTTTGAAAGGTTTCCTATGCCCGCCCAAGCTCTGAAGTTATCAAAGATGCTAATTTATACATCAGTGGCCTGCCCCGGTCGATGACACAGAAGGATGTAGAGGATATGTTTTCCCGTTTCGGGCGCATCATCAACTCACGTGTGCTCGTGGATCAAACCACAGGTGAGTTCTGGGGCCTTGGCTGCAGGAAACTGGACTGTACAGCATGTATTTGGGTTTTTTTGGATACTGGCAGTACCTAAATTAAGTAAATTAGACTTCCACAAGCTAATCATGGCATTTGACCAGTGATAGAATTTTAACAGGATACCCACATTCAGTGATTTTTTTTAAACACAGAATGATTTACACTGTCTTTTTGCCAGCTTACAGCCCAAACCTCAGACCATATTAAAATAAGATTATTGTCATTTTTATCAGCTGCTGATTTGCCAAATCTACTTTCTTGCTCTGACACTTGCTGGCACTGCAATGCACTGTGTTTCTGGGCAGTGTGTGTAAGCTGGAGTGCTGAGCTTACCTTGACTTTACACACATGCTGTTCTTATCCATAGGTCAATTACAGGCCATAGCTACAGATCTAGAGCGAAACAAAAATGTGTTTTGTTCCAGCCTGGAACTCACCCACTCAATTTTCTCATATTTTAAGTCATTTGAGATATCTTACAGGCCTCTGTGGTTACTGCTAAGCAAAGAAATAAATTTCATACACTTAGTAGTGCCCTGAAAGTTCTAAATGTGTTTTGTGTATGAAAAAAGGGGGGGGGGGAAAGAAATGGGATAAATTACTTAATTAGGCACTCAGCTCAGGGGAGACCAAAGTTAAGGTTTTCTTTATGATGGTAATTCTGACTGTGTTACAGTGTGTTTTCTGAGTTTTAATTTCTTACCTCGTTATTTCAGACAGTGTAACTGTTTGGTTTATCCTGTCACCCAGGTGTTCTGTGGTTTTACTGGTAGTCCATATGTCACATATTAATCTGGAGAGAGCTTTTACAAATACACTTTTCATTGATTATGCATCTGCTTTATTGGAATAGAAGACAATCTAATTCTAACAGTTCCAAATTTAACATTTATAGCTGAGGTGTACATTTATACAGGTCAGTTCAGAAGTAGCTTTCCTGCTTTGTAAGGAATCTGCTGTAGTTTGGAGTGGGCCACCAGCAGCTCCTGGTGGGCTCAGTTTGAGTGCAGGCTGAGGTCTGCAGAGCTGTGTCCCCACCAGAGCCAGCTCCTGGTGCAGGCACCACTTGCAGATGTTAGGTCAGATCATGCTGCAAAGGTGACTGTGCATCTGAGAAACCTGAGGTGTCTGGTGAGATCTGGGGACTGACATGGCAGACATTCCATGGCTGAGTGAGGAATATCCCACCTGCCTTTCCTGGAGACAATAATTTGTTTTGCCCAACTCTGATATTGGCATGGTCCTGTCTTAGAGCTGGTTATCCAGGACACAGCTGTAATGAGAAGCAAGAGGAAGGCTTGTGGAGCACAGCAAACTTATTAATGCAAGTGTCCAGACTGGTCATCCCTCTCTGGCAGTCTGTGGGGGTCTGGATTTGACAGGGCTGTAAAATGAGACGACAGAAGTCATACAAATAAATCTCCCCAAGAGTAATTTCATGGGTGTGCTGAGGCCTGACGCTGTGTAATCCAGCTCAGAACACCCTGCCTACTTTCCGATGGCTTTAATAATGCATGGACTGAAGGGTGGGTTCTGTTACATCTCACAGTTAATGCCTTCAGAGCCTGGGCTTGCCATCCCACCAGGAATGTAGCTGTGCCTTGGCTTTAAGCCTGCCTTTCATGTCTTGATCTACTCCCACTTAAGACATGTTTTAATTTGTACTTAGCTGTACCTTCTCACAGCGGTGGTAATCCAGCTTTTGAAAGTTACTCTGTTGAAAATACACTTTCTACAATATTTGTTTTAAATGAATGCTTTGAGGAGCACTAGGATGAGCAGTATGAAAGTGGAGGAGTCACAGTAAGCTGAGCTCTAGGATAGGTCTTGCTGAGTTCTGAGTGATGCTGCTACTCTGGGCCTTCCCAGGGTGGGACAGAGCCTTCCCCCTAGCATGGGAGGCTGATCTCAGTGATACCTGAGCATACAGTGCTGTCAGCTCTACTCTGGTGAGCCCATCTGTTATTTATCAAAATGCAAACACACCTTGCTTGCTGCAGGCCCAGGTTTTGACATGTTGCATTTTCTTCTGTGAAACAGAGAAAATGATCCTCAACTCTTACCAACAACCTTATGATTTATGATAAGCTTAACTTCTGTATCTGGCTTTGAAGATGGTCCTGAAGAAAACATAAAAGTATCTGATATGTCCCTTTCTGTAACAGAGCTAATGAAGTCCTACATTTAGTCCGGCCACAACGGCTGCATTGGAATGGCATTTAAACAAAATGGGCCCTTTTAGCTTCAATGTAATAAACTGTGTTTTCAGCCTGTAGTCAAGTCATAGATGAGAAGGAAGGGGAGGAGAGGAGACCTCACAAGGCATAGCTTGTACCTCAGTCAGAAGGATAACAGCATCCAGGGGCTAAGACTAGGAAAAAATACGCAAATTTTTAAAAGCTGACATATTGGTTCAGTGCAGCTACCAAGAGGTAATTCTTCATTGATTTTAATGAATAAAGATGATCTATGTATCAGCTGTAAATAACGCGTGTGGTACAGGTGAAATTGTGATCTCACTATTAAAAAAGGTGAAAATCCTTTATTACAGTCAGACATTTGTTCCCTCATCTCTGAACCTGAGTGTGTTTCTAGCATGGAAAAATGAGAACATTTGCAAAAATATATCAATTCTGTGTTTGTGGATGCTCTTTACTGATAAAGTAATTGAAACTGAGGGGTTTGGGTTTGTTTTTAACCAACTGGAATTAATTCCATTTTTTACTTAATTTAAAATGTTAAGGAGTTTTCTGTAAATTGAAATGCCAGTTGGTGATGAATATCATGGAATTCTACCACTTATTTTTTAAGTCTTTAGTCACTGGGGTTGTTATAGCTGAAATGAGTATGCTAATTTGTCTTTGGTTTCTTAATTTTGTACTTTATCCTCCAGCTGCTGAAGAAATGTAAATGTAGAGAACTTGAAAGCTGTGACCATAGAAATACTGAACTTTTTTGGTTTTGTTTTCAAAGTTATTTTGAGTTTATCCTGAACTTCAATTTTTTTTGTTTGTTTGTTTTTTATTGGTTTGGTTACAAGGTTTGTCCAGAGGGGTCGCATTTATCCGGTTTGACAAAAGGTCAGAAGCAGAAGAGGCAATTACAAATTTCAATGGTCACAAACCCCCAGGTTCCTCCGAGCCCATTACAGTGAAGTTTGCAGCCAACCCTAACCAGAACAAAAATGTGGCCCTGTTGTCGCAGCTGTGTCATTCACCAGCTAGACGGTTTGGAGGGCCAGTGCATCACCAGGCGCAGAGATTCAGGTAGGTTAGGAGGAATAAATGCATTTAAGGCTGTGCTCCTGTTCCCGTGTCCATCTGGGGAGCTGTGCCCCCTCAGGTGGGCAGTGATACCTTCATTGCTGCATGTGTGAATGAATACATAGTGCACTATGTGTCCTCAGTGTTATGTAAAGAAACTGTTACATTAAAATATGATTAAAGAAAAATCTTACTTGTAAAATTTATATTGAAGTTAGTATATGAAGGTACCTGCAGTCTGGTGTCTGTTTCCACTACTGGGTTACAGTGAGGGGACAGCAGCAGCAAGTTCCAGGTGGGTGTTGGTAGGTTCCTGTCTCAACAGATCCCCATTCTGTGGTCTATATATCTGAACACAGATAGAATTTGGCAACTTAATTAAGGCTCTGAATGGTTGGTTCCAGCAGGGAGGTGTTACAGTAAGAGAGGATAACCTTATTTCTGACGAGGCAATTCAGTGGGATTCCTGCCTGCATTGCAACCTGCCCAGAGTTCTGCCTTCCCTGGAGGCCTCACGAGTTTATGGATGAGAATATTAAGTAGTTGGAGCATCCTGTCTGCCTCCAGGGCTATGGAGGACACTGTGCTTTGCCACAGAAAATTACTTTGGTTGCTTTGAATAGAAATTGCTTGAATTGGAAATGCCTTGGGTGTTCATGGAGGAAGCTGATTGTTGGAGGGTGCTCTGGAAAATGCAATGTATTGACTGTCTTGGAGAGAAGCAATGGGCTTTCAGATGATATATGTTTCTGAGAGTAGTACTTCCCTGTTGAGAATTTACTCCATTTCTTTGTTTTATTTTTCTCCTATGAGGGATGCAATGAGCTCAATAAAACTGAACAAAAATCCCAGCCACCTTTTAGTTGTGCTTCCAGTGTTGCTGTCTCCTGTCCAATGCTGTAGCTCAGCATTTTGACCACAGCTCTTTGTAATGGGTCTCCAGAGAAAATTTGTACTTTGTAGTGAGCTGTGGTCTTATATTGACAGAGGTTGAACAGTTTGCCCAAGGAGACATTAAAATTTCTGTCCTTGGAGATGCTGAAACCTTGGAGATGCTGGAATTGATAGGAAAAGGATTAATCTAATTCCTACTGTGCCTGTGTAGTTTTAGCAGGAAACAGAGTATGCAGGATCTGCTTTCCCAGCAAGGATGGCTAGAAGATAAGGGGAAGACATCCAGCTTAGGAATGCAGCCAGAGCCCAAACAAGGACTGAACCTGGGAAATTGGGGAGAGCTTTATGGTAATGAGCAAGATACGCATGTGGTGACTGTATATAAGCAACACACTTGTAGATCACATGCACTCAGGGTGGAGTTATCCCCTGTGCAACCAGACCTGTAATGAATAATGCCCTTCTGAACACTACACTGGTGTTAAGGAGTTTTATTTGACCCATTTTTGGTGAATTTCAGTGACAGAATAAGCTTAAGCAACCTGCTCCAGGTGCCCTGCTTCGAGCAGAAGGGTTTATTAGTGGATTTCCAGAGGTCCCTGCCAGCCTCAGTAGTTCTCCAGTTGTCTTCAGCTGTAGCCCAGGGCAGTTTAGCCCAGGCAGCTCCTTTTTTCCCGAAGCAGTCACCCAGATCTCCACACCAAACCTTCTGAGCCACACCAAGGAATGAAATTCTGCATTTGTTTGCATTTAGGGGAATTATTAAAAAAACAACACATCTGCCCTTTGTCTCAGCCAGGACTTCATTGTGTCCTGATCTTAGTAAAATCTTATTCATTCTTAACGTTCTTAATTTACTTGGACATTTTCGTCATTGTTCTTCCCCCTAAAATTTATGCCAGGATCAAAATGCATCAGAATAAGCAGTGCAAATAATATTCACGTCCATAATTAAGAGACCAAATAAATACCTTTAATTCAGTCCTGTAAAGATAACTCCGGAACAATAAAAATAATAAATGACAAAAATTATTAATGTATTTATGTTAAGTGTTGCTGGTGACACTAAATTTTATTAACCAGCTTGTTCATTATTCTCTTATTGTACCATTTAGAGCAGCATTAATTAGTTGTGTGCATTTCATAGAATCACAGATCGGTTGGGTTGGAAGGGACCTTAAAGCTCATCTTGTCCCATCCCTGCCATAGGCAGGGACACCTTCCACTATCCCTGGGTGCTCCAAGCCCTGTGTAGCCTGGCCTGGCACACTTTCAGGGATGGGGCACACTCAGTATTTCTGTAGGCTTGGGATGTCCTAGTGGAAGTTAAGATGAAGAAAATGTTCTGTCTGTGTTCCATTCCTGCTGCTGTGGGAGGTTTCCTGCTGGATGTCAGGACACTTTGGCCGGCTGCTGCTCCCAGTGACAGATCTGCTGGTGGGGAAAGAGCTGAAGATTTTGTGGTCCCACAATCTGGCACGGATCAGAATAGAGCAGTTGTGGGTCAGACCATGCTTTGAGGAAGATGCTGTGGACACAAGAGCCACCAGTTGACTTGCAGACACAAGCTCTTCTTCTCTGCCTCATCACAGAATTGCAAGAACTTCAGCCCTTTTTACAAAGCTTCCTTCCCTCAGTCACTCATGCAGGCACATCTGTACATGTATGCACAATGCTTACACCATGGAGACATGGAATAGTTAAGGTTGGAAAAGACCTCCAACATCATCAAGTCTGTCCCACCCTTTGTATTTTTCTTCCCCTTGTTAGTGTTAGCTGCAGGTTTTTCTAGTAAGTCTGTCTTCTTGAAGGATGCTGAACTAAAGGAGTTGTGATTACTCATGCAGTGGTTAAGCCCAGGAACCTGAGTTTGGGCTGAGTCTTGTTTGTTTTGGTAGTCAGCAAGACATGATGAATGGATAAGCAGCTTCCACTCAGTCCACAGTCTGTGTAAATTAAAGTTGTGATCTCTGCTCCACAGAGGTTGAATACTTAACCTGATATTTTGATTACATTTCATCTCATTTCGTCATAATCCCTGTAAGTCCAGGATTAAGCCTTTAGTATCTAATTTGTAATTATTAATTTTGTGCAGATATTTCTCCAACCCTTTGTTTAATGTTCTTCTAATCCTTTCGAGTTCCTGTGGTACTTGTGGTTCACATCAGGAACTGGTCTTAGTGCTGTGTCCCAGTGGATTCCTGAGCTAATTCAATGACAGAGGCTCTGTGCTTCATCCAGAGGGAATGATGCCACAGCATGGGGTTGTGTCTGGAGGACAGATAAGACATCTGGTGCAGGGGTTTCTTTGGAGTGTAAGATTTGTTTACTTAAAGAGAATAGATCTCCAGGTGCTGAATTGTGATGAAATTAAGGGGTTTAACTCCTGAAGCATGAGGAGACTGCTCAGGGTCCCTGGAAGTCCTGTGCTTTTGCAGCTCACCAGAGCTTTATAGTAGAACAAGATTCTTTCAAATCTCAGTTATTGGCAGTTCAGCTGATTTTGCTTTCAGACTTGTTCAGAGTTGGAGCCAGTGAATTCTGCCCTGAGTGCCTGAAGGGGAGCCATTCCTGATAGTTCTTTGGTCCAAGGGAAAATGCAAGACTTTTAACCCTGTCAGTGATATAGTTCCTCAGACAGCTCCTGTAGACCTGCTTGGTTTCACTCCAGTGAAATTGTTTTATTGTTTTCAGTATTTAGACCAATTTGTAATTTGGATGCAAGCTGTGTCTATTGAGTAGAAACCATTTCATCCAGAGTAGTATTTCATCAGAGTTCTGGAAAAATATGGGAGTGAAACCCCAGTTCTGTTCTTCCTTACATGGTTGTTTGACCCAACACCCTGATTTATTTCAGGCTTAGAGGTTGTGTCACTTGAGTTCTCAGCAAGATTTGTATTGGCCACAGCAGATCATTTCTGTCTGTAACGGAGACAGCAGAAAAATTGCTTGTCAGAAGGACAAAGTCAGTGTAGCTGAACTCCTGCTCTTTGTGTAACTTAAAAGAAAACAACAAAGCTGCCAAGCTCAAGTGCAATGGCAACACAAACTGGTATTAAAACTAATGTTCCTGCTTACTGACATCCCACCTGTAGTGCTGTATGTAACTGTCTTTAGAGTGCAGGGAAATGAATTCAGCAAAACCAGCAGAAAGCTCTGTTAGGGAAGGTTTAGTTTGGATATTAGGGAAAGGTTCTTCCCCCCGAGGGTGCTGGGGCACTGCCCAGGCTCCCCAGGGAATGGTCCCAGCCCCAAGGCTGCCAGAGCTGCAGGAGCTCCCAGGGATGCTCAGGGTAGGATTGCTGGGGTGTCTGTGCAGGGACAGGGGCTGGGTTGATGATCCTATGAGTCCCTTCCAGCTCAGGAGTTTCTGTGATTTTATGAAAAGAATTTATAGTACTTGCATAGAACTAAAAAGAAATTGCTTTCATTTAGGAGTGTCATTTCTGAGATTGCATCCTCCAATGGGTTAAACCAATCCAAGGATCTGTTAAATGAAGCAGGCTGGCTGTCTAATGGCAGAGGGAGCAAAAGGTCATTAACAGAAATGAGAACCTTATAAAGTGAAAAAGATTATGATTGAAAAGACACTGTTGTTGGTACTTTATGCCCCAAGATGTTGGAGTATTACGTTAGCATGGCTTGAAAGAACCATCCACAAATAACACTGGCTACAGAACTCTTTGGGAGGGTTGAGAAAGCAGTGTGGAGGAGACAGTATAAAAATAGTTACAACAGAAATGAGGACACTAGCTGTAAGTATACTGAGATCATTCAAATTACAATATTAAAGGAATTTAAAACCACTTTCTCTGAAACATCCTGGATTTTTGTTGGCCTTAGTGTTTGCCCTAGTAGGACATTCATTTAAACATCCATAATAAGTATAACTTCCTAAAGGTCATCTTAAAGTGGCGTGGCCACAGAAGTCTGTGCTGGCAGGACAGAGCTGTGTGTCAGCTGCTCCAGGGCCTGCTCATGCAGGCTGTTACCCTGAGCTGAGTGACAGATCTGGGCTCCCTCTTGTGCAGAGTGAGCACAGAGATTCATCAGATTGGCTGAATAGTATTTCCTACAGGGTGTTTTTGAAATTACTTTTTTAATATTTTAGAGGACTTTTTTTGGTTTTACTGTTTTGTTTGGATTGGGTTTTTTTAATAAACCTGTAACATTTTTGTGAGTCAAAGCAGGAAGAGAGGACAATCTGTTTGAAGATAAGTGTATCCAAAGAGCAGAGGTACTTGCTATTTTAAATTATTTTGTCTGTAACAAGTGTTTAGATTTGTTGTTTTCTTGCATTTAACACCATTTGCTCTTCTACAACTGATTTCAGTCCTTGATGCACTGTCACCTGGGCCCATGGGCAGAGTCTGAGCCTCTGTAGCAGGCAGGGGCAGAGCTATACTGACTGCTGGAACCAACATCAGGCAATTCTGACCTCAGTGGTTTGAGTAGGGACTCAGAACTGGTGATCTGTTGAGATGAAAACTTAACAGATATTAAGATAAATTCATCCTACCAGACCATTACTCACTTGGAAAGAAGCTACAGAACTGAAGGTGTCTGTCAGAACAAGTAAGTGTATCAAGCATAGGAACATTTCTATACAAAGCCAAAAGAAATATCAGATGTGTCACCTCATCATCAGATCACGTGGGTTGGTATGTCTTGTTCACCTTGTACTTCTAACTGCTTTTTCAGTTTGTCTCTAGTACCAGGCTTCCCAAACTTGGATTTTTTGGGGGCTGGTTGTCAGTGGGTTGGTGCAGCTCAGGGGTCTCCCACGATGCTCTGGGAGCCCCTGGGCTGCAGAGCAGCAGCAAGGGAGGAATGGAGTGTTGCTTGCTCTGGGGACAGGAGAGTCCAGGAGCTCAGGTGTCCAAGGCAATGAGCCCTGAGCATCAGAGAGCCTGGGGGATACGGGCACTGAGTGGTTCTCGCATGTGCATGCGTGTGCTGCCCCTCTGCTCCCCTGCCTCCCCATGCACCTCCTTGAGCCATCCCTCCTCTAGAAAGGCTGCAGCAGCTCCTTGATGCAGGGCAAGAAAGAGTCAGAGGGGAAGCGTTTGGCACTTACTGCAGCATTCACTGCCCAGACATCCCTTCCCTGTTTCCTCCAGGTCAGCAGAGAATCAGGATCTGCCACCGCCCTGCTCTTGGCAGAGAGCAGCTCGTGTACCGCTTTTAAGGGGTTTGCAAATCACCAGTGGTACACCTCAATTTGGGAACCCCTGGTATAGTATCATTATATTTCTATGATCACATGACCTCATATTTTTAAATAATAAGTAAGCACAAGGGTTCAAAGTGAGTTTTTGACCTTAACTTTCACATTGCTGGCCTTTGAGTGCTTAGCTGTGCAATCCTAATATTGCACTAAAACATTGAGAAGCTTTGATTTTTCTGGAGTGTAGGCCAGAAATAGAATTAAGGGGAATTAGAAATGTGGGTTATAGGGAAAAGAAATTATTACGAAGCAAGACGTAAGAAGAAGATATTTGCTTATGGTTATGCATGAATCCTGCTCAGGTAGTGCGAAGGAGGCAGGATTCAGGAAGTGTGGGCAGGTGATTGAAAAATCTAGTTCAGTAAAGTCAGATCTAAGTTTTCCTGGAAAAATTAATAAAACGATCCATACACACTGGAATAATAAAACTGCACTGAGCCTACTCACATTGGGAGTATTTGGCTGCACTTGCTGCCTTTGGGTGGAAAGGGGGTAGGTTTTGTTGTGTTTCATAAAAGAAAAAATATGTACAATCTCTACTACTCCTAAGAACCCAGCACACTCATCCCCTGCCCCAGCAAACCCAAAGAAACTCTTTGACTTTAGAGTTTCCCAACATGTTCTTTTAGAGGCAAGAAAAGGACCATGAGGTGAAAAAAATCTCCTGTGAAATAAGTGGGAGATGCCTGGGAGTGTCTGGGGCCTCTGGGGAGGTGCTGCCTGGGCCCCCAACTCGAGCAGTTCTGCAGCAATGCCCTGGATATACTCTAAGCAGCCTGGCTGAATTCAGAGATCCCTCCAGTCCCCTGGGAAGACGATCATGTAATTTTGCCTTGCCTGTTCCTTTCCTATTTCTAAGGATAGTTCCCTGTTGATTAAGTAGTTGGAATACTTAACTTTTTTTTTCCTGGCAGCTGTCATTTTGATTGTCAATTTGAATGGGGAAACATTTATGTGGCGGTTTTGATGTGCCATGTATAAAATATTCATTCTCAGTTGCTTCCCATTCAAGTTAATCTGCTTAATTGAATTGAACTTTTACATGAAATATTGTGCTTTTTATTTGCTAGGTTCTCTCCTATGGGTGTAGATCACATGAGTGGGCTTTCTGGTGTAAATGTTCCAGGAAACGCATCTTCTGGCTGGTGTATCTTCATCTACAACCTTGGTCAAGATGCTGATGAGGGAATCCTCTGGCAGATGTTTGGCCCCTTTGGTGCGGTTACCAATGTGAAAGTTATTCGAGATTTCAACACCAACAAGTGCAAAGGTTTTGGTTTTGTGACCATGACAAACTATGAAGAAGCTGCAATGGCCATAGCAAGTCTTAATGGCTACCGCCTGGGGGACAAAATCTTACAGGTTTCCTTCAAAACCAACAAGTCCCACAAATAACTTGCTCGTGCTTTTTGTATGGAATAGATAATGGAGTGACAGAAGTTGAAACATTTTTGTTAGTGTAAAACTCATTTTGCGCCAATTTTCACAAGTGTTTGTCTTAGTCTAAATGAGAAGTGAAAAGGTTTTATATTCTGGGATGCAACTGACATGTTCAAATGTTTGAAATCCCACAATGTTAGACCAATTTTAAGTTCCTTTAAGTTATTTCATTTAAAACATGTTAAAAATCCCCTGAAATCTTAAGTAGATTGCATTAACTAGACCCTCTGGATGGTGGTAAAATTGAAGCATGCTTTCACTTATGAGACTAACATTTGTTTCATTGAATGTTGTCTGCAAAAACTGGAATTTTCTGAAAAATATCAGACTGAATTAACTGATTTTCTTTGGTTTGATGTTCTTCTTCCTACCCATCCCCCTGGCCTTTTGTTCCCCCCCCC
>VXBR01007321.1:11171-55110 GCA_013400215.1 Cisticola juncidis | reverse complement strand
CCGTTTCAGTAGTATGGAAGAAAAGTTGAGAAATACTAATGTTTTAGTTGACAGTAACTTGTTTGATCAATTAATATTCATTACTCTGTCTAGTTGAGGATCAAGCTTTTTAAAGTGAAGGTCTTGTAAGTAGTAGCATGCCAGCCTAACTTTAACACCATTGAGGAGGTAAGTTGCACACTGAGCAGTGGCCAAGCTGTCCAATTCACAGGTTTTAGAAACGTGACTTTTAAAGCCCACTTTGAGAGGAATGGACCAAAGAGTTTCAAAGAAACTCCGGGAAGATTTCAGAGTCAAAATGAAACTCCAAAAAAGCGAGTGTGAATATATGTTGCTACTTTATCAGGCTGAATCTCTTCTGTCCAAATATTTAATGCATGGTGCACTACTTACTGGTACATTATAATGCAGCAAGATACTTACTCATTTTCCAAGATCATTGTAGTTGGAATTCCTTTGGCAGTTCTATTTTGTAAAGAAAAACCAGTTATAAACATTTGAGCATTGTATTTCTCGCATCCCTTCTAATGAGTGCTAGTTTTTCTATTTTAATAGGATTTTGTTTTGACAACTAGCTTTACTTATTGAACACTCAGCAGAAAAGTACTTACAACTTGCAAGTTAGATATTAACCAAAAAACCCCTTTGATTTGTAGATTTAAAGATTAATCCCCCAGGTTTTCTGCAGACTGCCTTGAAACTTTGAGTTGTTCTGTTTCTGTTAATTTTCTTTTGCTTTTTTGTGTTTTTTGTTTGTTTTTACTTTTGCATTTAAGAACATTAAATTTGATTTTGTTTTGCTCAAATTTTGTTTTGTTTTTTATTTTCTGTTCTTTTTTTTGCTAAGTATTGCACAAAGTGTCCAGCTTTCAGAGTGTTGTTTTAAGGAACTGTAGCTCCTCTTTGACAGAATTTAAATTTACTACTTTGACAGATGAATAGAAAAAAAAAGAGTTTTGAAACAAGCACCACAATAAATCTGTCACATGGAAATGATGTGTCACAGACTGATGTAACCCTCAGGTGTGCTTGGGTAGGAAACTGGGACGCCTGACCCTGTGTGTGCAGGGGTGTGAGCTGCTGTGCACAACTAGAGACTTGGCTCTGGTGTTTATGTAGCTAGAGCAGGTGTGGAAATGAAGTCTGTGGCAGTTTAATGCAATGTCTCCTTGTTTTGCCTGAATCTTTAGCAGCCCCAGAGTTCATTTCCAAACTCCAGAGGCCAGTCCATGCTGCCTGCTCATCTCGCTCCATCCCCAGCTGACCTTGCCTTGTGCTTGCCGCCCTTTGTCCTCTCTTTGCCATGGGATCTGCACAGCCCGAGGGCTCCTGCAGCCTCCACGTGTGGCTGAGCTGCTGCCCAGTTCCAGGGAGGACCTGTGGGAGCTGCTGATGTTCCTGGACCTGCCCAGGACATATCTAAACCCTACAGATAGGCCTTGGCCCAGCGAGCAGCCTCCTGCTGAGTTTGAGCTTGTGTGCAGTGAATGCAGGTGGGATTTTTCCTGTTAAAACATCCAGCCTTGCCCCTCCTGCCAGTCTGTTCCCTCCCCATCTCTTGAGAAGCTCAGTGGTTGGTGAAACGGTGACTGTGACACAGCAGCCAGCCCACTCCCACCCGCCAAAGCTGCTCTTGGCTGGCAGAGATTTCCTTCCACCAATTCATCACCATCCACTTACCACATCAATGACGTTTTCTTTTCTTCGTACAAGGAGAGCTTGGGAAGCATTCTGGGGTTCTCCCAAGTTAAAGCTGTGTAGTACAGAGAAGTTCTCTTACTGTGTCCCATCATTGTTGAACCCTGCACTGCCCTGTTCTGCAGGAATGGGCTGTAGTGATTCCCAGTTTCTGTCATTCTCTCTTGCTTTATTCCGTTTAAGCTAAATCTGCTGCTAAACTAAATGGGAATTGTTGTTTATCACAATATTTAGTTGGGTGCTCAGACTTCCAGTGGGTGACCCCTGAACAAGACTTGGTATCAGTGCTGGTTCCAAGCACACTGTGGCTGTGGCAGCAGCACGTTACTGTGCTGCCACTTCTGAAAAAACCCTCTTCTCTTGGATGCTTTCTGGCATCTCTGTTCCTTACTTTTTCCACTGCTTCACTATTTTTCTATCTCTCATTCTTTGCTAAATGAGAAGGAAGTGCAGGATATGGTTTTATACCACTACTACAACAATCTCTTCTAGGAAAGGTCTGATTCCAGTGTTCTTTGATAGTTGCTCTGATAATAATTTTCAGGCAATTGATTTTAGCAAAGCACTGCTGCTGGAGTCAGGGAAAGAGGAAAAGCTCCTGCTAATATCCAGAGCTGATACCAGAAATAGTGTATGATCTGTGCTATTCCAAGAGTCAATAAAACCTTGGCATAAATTACTGAAGTCCAGAAAAATTGAGTATGTATTCTTGATGCTTTTGGTCTTAAACAGCAGCTTGTGCATCCTACTAACAAAGACCAAAATGAAGCTTCTGGTGGTGGAAACTAAATTCTAATAAGACATCTGCCAGCAGTTTTTCTGCCCAAAAGGTAGGAGCAATGGTTTCCTCCTTTGCTTTGAAGCTCTCACTTGAACAGACCTGGTTCAAGAGAAGTTTTGGCCTCTTAATTCTCAAAGAGTGCTCTGCATTTTCATGCCTCAGTTTGATGGAATCCAGGTGTTTCTGTCAGGTGATGCTTCTCTTAGTGCTTACAGAATCTTGTAGAATGAAAGGGCTGTCTCAAAGCAGAGGTCTCACATTGCTCATGAGATGCAGTGGTCTCACTGATGTAGAGGGTTCTGGAAAGTCTTCATTGCTGGATTAGGATGTGATGATTGGATTTTGGAGACCTGGATTTGTTGGTCTGTACTGAAGACATGGTACAGGAACAGCTGAGATGAGAGTTTTGGGGTCCTTTAGGGTAGGTTAAGAATCTCTTGGGACAACCCCAGGTGTGGCTTCTTAAGGAGCAGGTGTAATTCCTGCTGAAAACAGCAGCTGTCCATGCTGCTGTCCCAGCGTCTCCTGGATGGATGCTAGGGGGAGTTACTCCATTTGCTTCCCAGGTGCCCACATGAATGGAATTCACCCTGTGCAGAATGCTGGCCACAAGCCTCATCGCCTCTAAACCTCCTGTGAATCATTAGCACATAGGGAAATCCCACGTAAATATAGAAGAGGTATCTCTGATGTTGCTGTATGTGCTTGGTATGAGATGGCAAAGGCACGTGCAGATCCTTCAGGTGAGGGGATGACAACACCAGAAATCCAGACATGAGCAGAATCAGAGCAGCTCAGTCTATTCAGTTCTTGGTGATTCCTTGATGGTGTCTGTGCACTGAAATGTTGGATTTGTTTTATTTTATACTTCAAGCTGCATTATCATAAAATTTGGTTTACTTCAGCTGCTCCCTCTCCTGTCAGAGACTGGCCAGTGCAGTAACTGTTGCCTCCTGAGCTCTCCTGTGCCAATCCCTGCCTCTGTTCTAGCTCTGGGACTGGGAAAGGCTTGAGGATCCAGCTCTTAGGGGGAGAGGAGAAGTCACCATCGCCACACTGGTATGTGTGGCTGCACAGCTTCTCCTTCCTGTTGCTTGGATATGTTTTTGTACATCTCTATCATGTGAGCATGAAAACCACTGAAAATCCAGAGACAAGTCACTGGAGCAGGATAAATTGTCACCGCAGTGAACACTGGTTGGGCAGTGTGTGGTCACTTGCCCTTGTCCAGATGACCAAAGGGTGTTTGCGTGGAGAGGACACTTATTTTTGTAGAGGGATTGAACATTGTAGTGATGTTATTTATACAAAGCAGTTACATTTTTTTTAAGGTTTTTTTAAAAATGGTATAATTTATAGAAAGAATATCCAGTAGTCAAAACCAAAACGAACTAACTTGTAAAGGTGATCTATTATTTTGAGGCTGAGTTTGGAAAATGAATAGTCCTTAAGGTCCTTCAACATTTGTTACACTTCTGTGTTGCTTTAATGTTCTGGGTAAGGTCAATAAAGTGGAAATTCTTCAAATATTTCAGGAGAGATTTTTTTAGTGCATTTTAAACAGCAATAACTCAAGTTCCTTTTTGGATAGTTTATTGTTACATATGTGCTTTAAAAACCCCCAGACTTGGAGAATGTCCCCACGTTTACTTTTCTAACACAATATACAGGTCATTTGATAAAATAAACAGTTTATTCCAAGTAGCTCCTCTGACAGCTCTGCCTGCAGAAGGTTAGAGTTTGTGGGCAGTTTTTAACACATGGCTCTTGTGAGCTGCTGGTAGCCTGGTTCAACCACATAAGCATGGAGCAGTTTGTCTGGATGCTGCCTCTGTCAGAAGGTCACCATATTTTTTACTGTCCTTTATAACTCTGAAGAAGAAATGTGTCCTATATAACTCTGTCAGTGAAGCACCTTATTGTTGCATTTCTACGTTTAGGCATCTACAAGTAGCTTTAGAGGGAAGGGACCAAACTCACATTTAGCATAAGAAAACACCAACCCCTTGAGCTCCCTGAGTGGAGCTGCACTTGTGTTTTGGCTTTTTTTCATTTTGTTTTTGTTTTCCAAGAGCTGAATTTGTCACCTGAGGTATTTTAATCTGTATTTGGAAGCAGGAGAGTCGTTTTGTGCCTTTGGCAACTTCCTCTAATGTAGCTCTGCACTTCTCAAGCTTGGCTACTCAGCACAGTAGAATGGATAAAACCAGAGCTCAAGAGGCCAGTGGTTATTTTCTCAGATTATTACATTTATTATTACTGGGTTTCTCATTACTAATATAAAAAATAAAAAATTCGGAGTTCATAAAAAAGGGTCTTAATTCCCTCCCTCTTGCTTGGAAGAGGTGGTACCTCCATGACAACCAGTGGATTGAAAATCACTCTTAATTTCTAAGCATCCACTCGTAGGTTGATCAGGTACAGCATCATTTTTGTGTTTGCTGCTTGTAGTCGTCTCACACAGTCAAACAAAACCAAACTCAAAGTGTTGCTTTCTCATACTGCATGATTTGAAACAAATCAAAGTCTTTGTGATCTCAAAAGCATAACCCACCATGCCATGAGTGGGTTTGACACTTAACTCTGATGATTCCTTCTAGATCACACTCGATAAAACAGCAACAAAGGTTTAGAAATATTTTTCTGTTGAGTTTTCAGCACTGAAATTCTCTTCTGTTGCAAATGATGGGAAAACAGTCATGGTAGAACTGCCACCTGAAACCATGGAAAATTGTTTCTGTGTTCACATTTTAGAATCTCAATATTC
Source organism: Cisticola juncidis (assembly GCA_013400215.1). Taxonomy (NCBI): domain Eukaryota; kingdom Metazoa; phylum Chordata; class Aves; order Passeriformes; family Cisticolidae; genus Cisticola; species Cisticola juncidis. The sequence goes on along the minus strand of VXBR01007321.1, from coordinate 49,864 downwards.
TACTGTTCCTTATTTCTAAACATTTTTGAGCAAGTTTTTAGTGGTATGGCTGAACTTTTTCACTTGGTCATTGAGAAGAAAATGGCGAGACATTTGAAACATAAGTTGGCATAAGCCTTTATTTGATGAGTAATTCGAATAATACTGTACTTTTAGGCTTTTTATTGATTTCCTTTCCTTTAACTTATGTAATCTTTTGTTTATAAATTTATCTGTTTGTGGGACAGAAGGTTTTATCTATTGTTTTCCATACTGTACAGTATATGGTTACACATTTTGTATATTTAGTGTGTTTTTAAGTTATTGATTTGTTTTATATCAAATAATTTATTTTTCAGGTACCATTTTCATTTAAACTTTGTTTTTACATGGGTTTACTTTAAATAAAGTATGACACTGCTTTCCAAATGTCTAAAATGAAGTTGAATCCCATTGTGTTATTTTGAGGTGATTTATGTAAATTTATTTTAGAAATAACTGCAAAAATGTACGAAGTTCATACTTTGGTTGTGCTTCTACTCAAGTGCTTGGAAATTGTCTGCAATGATTTTTGAGCAGTTTGAAAAATGGCATTTTCATATTGAAACAGTTCAAAGATTTGTTGATGAAGCAGCAGCTTTGTAGAATCCTGTGGATGGAGTTATGAACATTGTTTTCTATATGGATTTTCAAAATTAAATGAAACAACTCATAGGTATTTTACACTGGTGTTAAGACTTAAGTGACATTATCTGTGTTAGTAGTGCAAAGGAGTTTTGTACTTTTGCCATATGTTCATGGCTGGTTTTGTTGAGCACTTGTTTGGAACATACTCTGGATGCTTTTACTTGAGCCCTGGTCAGAAGTGATGTACTTCAAAATAGAATTAGGCTTTTACTTAATTGTTCATATTTTGTCTTTTTCTCCCTGCAGGAATTGGATTATTATTGTGCAGTTTGGAATTTGACATGTTTTCAGAAGAATCTGAACTCTGTTCAGGAATAGGCCAATCAAGGTTCCTCCACTAAAGATTCTGTAACCTGTGGCCTTTTTAGAAAGATGAAATTAAAAGAAGGGGCTAAGTTTCCTTTTTATTTTTCAGGAAAAAAGTGTTGTTTATCTTAGATTTTTCTTCCTGATCAGACCTAACCCAAAGCCCAGCTACGCTGTTACTCAGAAGTGCATAGTGAGACAGGGAGCTCCTGGGGAATCAGTCTCAGGTTGGCCCATTGGAGATTCTGGATGAAGACTTCTGCAAATTGTGCCAGGGTTGCCAAGCCCTGCTCCAGGCTGCCCAGGGCAGTGGTGGAGTCACCATCCCTGGAAGTGCTCCAGAAACTTGTGGCTGTGGCACGGGGGGTCATGGGCTGGTGGTGAACATGGTGGCTGCTGGATTGATGGTTGGACTCGATTTCCTCAGAGGGCTTTTCCAGCCTAACAACTGTAATTCCATAAGAAGGGGCCAGCAGTGCAGTCAGGCTCCCTGGTTCCTCAGGTGAGGCTGGGGCAGGACAGACACCCCCATCTAAAACCCTGGGAGAGGTTGGGTAAGGGGCATTTTTCAGAAATGCTTCTGAAACTGCATCCTTTGGTTGAAGAAATATATACAAATAACCCTGCTGGTTGTGCACAGACTGTGTTCCAGTCTTAGTCCTTTTTTCACCAACACAAGCTTTTAGTTTTGGTAAGTTGAAGTCTGTCCTGCTGCACTTCAGCAGGTGCCTCCTGTCCTTTAGTCACAGAAATAATCCCTCAGAGCTCGGCTAGTTGGACCTTTGAGATGTTGACTCTGATTTTTCACTTAAAGGCTTACTGTGAAAAGTGATGTAAAGTAAGAGATATAAATAAGTGTTTCATAAATAGTGTATGATGTCATGGAATGTATGGCAATCCTGCCTCAGCTCAGGATCTCTTCCATCTTAGGAGTATTTAGATTTGCAGTTATTTTTCTGTGATGGGAATTTCTCAGTTCGGCACTGTTCACCATATGGAATTTTAGTTGAGCTAAATTGGTAAAGAGCAGAAATGAGAATTTCTGTTCCTACTATTAAATCAGTGGATTATTGAATGGCAGCATCTGCTGTATTCAGGAATGCTTCATGAGGATTTAGACCTTTCCTGGGTTTTCCTTTGCATGGAGCTTCTCCATTTATGCTCCCACCAGAGTTCATCCCATGTAGTTCACTTTGCTTATGTTCATTTTGAACACTATTGTATTTTCCATGTTTTTCTTCTATGAAAAATCATGAGGGAAAAAATATATTAAATTCCAAAAGCTTAGTAACAGACATGGCCATGTGAAGTTTTAGCTCTCAGAAATGGCTCTTTTTAAAAAAGCAAACCAAAAAGCTTAGTGTAGACCCATTAACCCCAGACAGGGACCCTGGTCTTTGTAGAATTCCTGACAGACTCCCTGACTTCTGACTATTCCACCTCCTTGCTCTGCTGTTGTGGTATCCTGCTTCCAAATTTCAAACCCTTCATTTCCAGTACATTGAAGGCAGGAGTGGGGGGGAAGAAAAAAGGTGATAAACTGATACATCAGAGAAGGATGTCTGAATCCTTTTCTCTATATTTTCTATCCTTAAAAAAAAGGGAAGAATATGACTGTAAGAAATGTCCTGAGTCATGCTAGTGGTGCACTTGCTCCAGATTCTGTCCCAGCAGTTGCAGTGAGCAGCTATTTAAGGAAAGCCTGGCTGCCACCCCCCTCCCTTCATTCTCCTTGTGCTTCCCCAGTTTGGCAGAGGGGTCCTGCCTGTTCCCCTAATACCTCCTCTTCTTTAGAGTCCTGATTTTTGAAACTGCCTTTCTTTTCCCTAAACTGTCCTCTGCTTCCGTCCTGTACTGACAGCAGGAAGGGGAAGTGGAATGTTTGGGAGTGGTTTTACATGTATGTGTTACCTGTGCAGCTGAATGAAGGCGAATAAATCACAATGTTTTGCTCTTTGCACTGTGACACACTTTCTTTTTCGTCTTTTTTTTTTTAAGTGTTTATGTATAGAAACAGTGATGAGCAAAATGGGACTCTGAATCTAGTTTGTCAGAACATAACTTGTACTAACATCTCATTAGCAAATAATATTTCATTGCAACAAAATGAATTTAAACCAAATTTGACAGAGTTAAAATTCAGATTTTCTTTATTTGAATTTTAAGTATGGTTTATAACATTCTAAAAGTTGACCTTTCCAGAATGGATTGATTTCTCCCTGCAGGACTGGAGCTCCATGCTTACAAAAGAGCATCTGCTCAAACTAGAGCTTACAAAGAACTGAGTTTAATAAAAATAAGTTTGAGGCTTCCTGTGTTGTCAGAGTAGGAATCAGAGGAGCTGTTAAATCTACTTTAACAAACCTGTTAAACCTACTGTTTGAATGTGTTGGAACAGATTCTGCCCCAAGAGAACGCTCATAGAGGAGATCAGAGCAGGAGTGGTTTGGCTTGGGAGCAGAGTTGGGGCAGTGTGAGCAGTGCTGAGCTGCTTCCTGCCATGGGCTCCAGCTTTGGTGTCACGGGAGGAGGAGGCACTGGCAGGACTCCAAGGCTGTCTTGCAGCCCAGAACAGCTGTGGTAAGTAGCTCGTGCTTCTCAGTCCTGGCACAGAGGGGTTTGCTCTTGGTCTAACCAGACTTGGAGAATTCGTGATGGAACACTTTTGTGACCATTTATCCTGCTTTACCTTTCTGACTTAGCTTGTTCCTTCGCCTTTGCATCTTTCAAGAGACACAGAGTGCATACATATTTGTATGTGTGTCTACACACATGTGTAATACCTGTGTGCAACAAAACATACATAGATTGTACTAATACATTGTTTAGAGTACCTGTGTACCTGTCAATCATGTGCTACTGTGTCTCTGCTGTATAGGTGCTATATATAGCATATGTGGAATGGCACATCTGCACTGTCCCACATCCTGCACAGTGCAGGTAATTCATGCAGAGATGTATGTCCTTAGAAAAACAAGATTATGTGAAGCTTTCTAAGGCGTTGGTCACAGCTGTACAGGGATGTGAGGAGTGAGCTGTGGAGGTTTAAGAAAATTATTATCCATCTCAGAAAGAGTTTAACATCTATATTTTTCTAGCACTAGAAAATTGCCATATGTGTGTATTGTGTCTTAATATTTTTAAGCAGTGGTCCTGTACTGTACCATATCACTGCTGCCCAGGGAGCACCTTGCATTCCCTTCTCCCTGTGAGATACGGTGCTGTCACTCCACGGGCGTTAGTGACTTCAGAAATCAGTGATCTTGTTTGAAGCCACCTTTACTCTGTATTTTCCCCCTTTCTGTTTTTGCTATATTCCATGGGCCTTAATGTTTTAATCTTTTCTTACTGCAGGAATGGAGGAAAGAAGACAATTCAGCTGCAAGAAGGCCTGTGGTTCTAGAGAGATGGCAGTGACTGCGCATACCACGGCACACAGCACGATAGCCTGGGGGGCATGGCCAGGCCCCTCTGCCCCCATCACTGGATTCCCAGAGGGATGTCAGGGCTGCTCATGCTTTCTTAGATAAAACAGCAAAGCTTTGTTCCAATGTGTTCAGAGCTGCTTTTCTGAACAACACAAAGTTCAGATTTGAGGTTTGACTCACTGTGACGTCTGTGCCTTGTCCAGTCACTCAGGTAGCTCATAAAAACTTGCACCTTGTTTTCTTCCAGGGGAGTGGTGCTTCCAACACTGTAATAGTTTCTCGAGAACATTCTAGCTGTCTTGATGTGCATCTTACCTTACTTAAACACAGTGATGCTCAAAGGCAGAACAAGAGTTGTAAGATGGAAACTGGTTAAGAAGCTTTGTGCTTCCCTCCCGATCTTGGTGCTCGGTGCTCTGTGCTCAGCTGTGAGCCTTGTGTCCTCTTGGAGGCCTTGAAGAATGAATGTTTGCAATGGAGTATTTGCCCTGATTTTGGTCTTTCCATGTTTATATTACAAATCTTGACATTACAGAAGAACATCTCTAATGTCCACTCCGTGGAATTGGATGTCCAGCTTCTTTGTCATTATCCATTCTGGGTTTGGGTGAAGGAATAATGAGAGCTGGTTTTATCCAAGAAGGAATGAAACAACAAAAAGACAGACTTGTTGAATTGGTGAGATTAAGGCAGCCTGGTGCAATTTGTGACAGGAAGGATCCCTGTGGGAGCATTGGGGTCAGTGCGGGGTAGGGAATTTGTCGATAGGAACTGTCAGCCCTTTGCTCAGTGAGGATGGTGAGCAGCATCTAATCCTAACTAAAGGTTTGCTTAATGTGCTGCACAAATAAAGGAGGGAAAGAGATGTGATGTCCTGATTTGGATAAGGATGAAGTGTTTTTTCTCAGAAATACTTAGGTGTTTTGTAGTTTATGTGCTACAGCTGGGAGGCAGTGGGGCCTATGGGCCAGTGCTGCTGACTGAGGTGTCAGCTAAGCACTGGAGATGGAGGAGGAATTCCTTGCAATGGGTGCATTTTCATCCTGTGTGAAAGCTTAATAGGTTATTAAAATAATGTTACATGGTACAGCTCCATAAATGTTTTTGTATTGGAAGATTTTAGATATTGCAGTATTAAAAAAAACAAACTTCATAATGATAATAAAAATCCTCATCAAGTGTCTTTGAAGATGTAAATAAGGCTCCAGAGGTGAGCTCTGGTTATATTTTAGGTGCTGGTGTTGCTCCAGTGTCCAGCATCTTGTGTCAACCCTCCACTGTCATCTTACTTGTGCTGATAAAGCTGTTGGTAGGCTTAAATTAAATTTCTTTAATTAAAAGAAAAATAAGTCTTGCCAGTGGTTCCTTTAAACCTGGATCAGTTGTTGGATCTGGTTCCCCTGTAGTCTCCATTGCAGCCATGCTAAAGGGGCAATTAAAGGGTGGGATCAGGCTATGTGATATGGCACTGTTATCAAAAGTGCACTGGATTGTGCTTGGGGTCGGCTGCAGGCTCAAGAAAACTGTAGGAATTAATTATTCTGGAAAGCCAGCTAGACTAGAGGGTGGACTATGGATGTAAAGGACTGTCCTAGGACTGCTGGTACAATCATCAGCCCATATACCTGTCAAAAGCCAAAATTCTGCACTGGCAAAAATCCAACCCAAGGTATTAAAATCAGAGTAAATGGAGTAGTGGAGGACTGGTAAGAAACAAAGGTACTTCTGAAATGTCAGGAAGGAAAGGAGCTGCTTGTAAGCTGTGAAGTGAGGCAGGAAGCAGCTCCGTGTTCAGCCGAGGGGAGGACGTGGTGTGTTGGTTACAGAGGGCTGGACAGTGGAAGTGCAGGGACCTGCAAGGGAATGGCCATGCTAAAACCAGAAGAGATGTGATCTTCAACAGAAGTGCATGGTCAGCACAAGAGTTCTGGTAGGAAGCACATTAACTTGTCCCTCCTGGCAGTGTCTCATGTGTGGAAAATGGCACATCACAGACAAATGTTTATTAGGGGTGTATGGCATGGGCTGGTACAACCCTGTTAAACTGATCTCTGTGCTGCACAATCTGTTTCTCTAGGCAGGACACTTATCCCTGCAAAGTGCTGAACCAGGGAATGAAGGTTGTGGCAGCTTCTTCCAAGGGGCTCTGAACTGAGGAGGCATAGTCTAAAAAACTAGTCTAAAGCCATATGCTTCAAATTCTGAATAACAGAATTTAAAAATACAGAGCTAAATGAAAATGTTCAAATATATTTCATCACAGAATAATTAATTTGGTGGGTTGCTTTGAGAGTAGTAAGTAAATAGATTTTTAAAATTCATTAAGTCCCATTTACATGAACTTCTCTAAAGCATTTGATATACTGTTGGATACCGCTAAATAAACTTTGGTGGTTGCAAATACAGAAAATTTAGGGTGAAAGTTATTTTAAAGAAGGAAGGCAGCATGGGAGGGTTAGCAGGAGGTTTTCAGCTGGTGGGATATTACTGATTTTCCAGATTTCTGGGATGCATTTTCAGCACTTACCTATGTTGAAGTATCACATGTGTACTATGGCATCCTCTGCTGGAAATTGTGGAGAGATGCTGTACCTCCCCCCTAATTCCCCATTCCCACCCTACTGTATGAGGAGAGGTCTTGGAGATGCAGGATCCACTCTTGCTCAGAGCGTGGCTCGGGCGTAGGAGTGCACAGACACAGACACGTTTAGGAGCTGTGACAAGGGATGTGGGACACAACTGTGAGAAGAGCTTTGGGTGCAAATTGTTGAGGGCCTGTGGGAGTAGGAGAGTCCAAGTGAGTCCTGTAGTTCAGTCATGGGCTTTGTAGCATCTTGTGACACAGGACTGAAGCTCTCCAGAAAAGCTTGCTGGGTCCATTTACATCTGTGTGTGCCACCAATCTGTAGCCTTTGGAAGATGCACAATGCTGGGAGCGGGAAAATCCTTCTAGGACAGGATTTGGCAGTCTGCTGTCAATATTGTCCCTTGTTTGTTTATGAAAATGCAGTGGAAGGCTGTTGATGTGAAGTTCAAAATCTTTTGCTCAGGGTTTGGTCATGCAGGTGTCATAGGAGGCTCAGAATGGGCAGATAGTGAATTCTTTCTGCCAAAGAAGCTGGAGTAGAGAAGCTTTTTGGATGTCCCGTTCCCAGGTGCAGCATGTGGTACTGCTGTTGAGCTCTTTTTGCTTACAAGGAAATAGATGGAGAGGCCCAAACCTTGTGGTATGTGTTTGTGGTGAACTGAACCATCCTGCCTTTCCTATTCTGACTGGGAACCAGCTGAGCAATTTGGTGGTTCTCCTTTATGGGGGTGGGAGATGGAAGCAAGTGAGCATGTCGTGTAGGGTAATGATGCAGTGATGAGAATGAATTGTGCACACAAGAAAGCTGCTGTTGACAGCTTCGACCAGCTCAACACATTTTTCAGGTAAAGGCAATGCTGGCACTGCAGTCATGATGGATGTGGCTGTTTGCTGTCCAGAGCCAGCCAATGATTTGTGGGGGTTGTCACTGAATCAATATGCTCCTCAGAGCTATCTTTGCAATCCTGGCTTAAAGCAGTGTGTTCCTGATGGTTACAGGTGAAATCCAGCCGGAGGGGGTTTGGTGAGGAGGGCAGAGCTTACCTGCTGAGTGTGGCTGCCAGGAGCATCAGGGCTGTCCAGCTGGGGTGGCCCCATGAGCTGTGCACACAGGAGGGGTTTCTCTCTGCCCTGGGCTCACTGCTCCAGCCCTGGGTTCTTCCTTACAACACAGGGTGTTGTTATGAGGCCATCTGCTTTGGGCACCAGGATGTGGTGGTCCTTGTCCCCAGCCCGACTCAGAGTAGGTGGAATTGTGTGGCCGTTGGATGTTTCTGGTGGGTGCTTTTTCCTTTTGGCTGTGTTTGAGTGTTTGAGTGCTTTGTGGGTGTGATGGACAGTGGAAGAGGAGTCTTGATTGTTCATATCTGCCCATTTGCAGGGTTCTTGTATCTCTGGTTGGTTTATATCTGCCAGTTTTGGTGGGTTAATGCCCCAGTAGTGCTGCTGGGGGATGCATGGTGTTCATCCTGAACAGTGGGAATCACCAGGTTGTTTCTGTTCTCTGCTGCTTGGCTGAGCTGACACTGCTGAGACTTAGCCTTGGCTCCTGCTCACTGAGCTCCTGCCTTTGCTGGACCATCAGGGAAAAGGCAGGTTTTTTGATTTTGGGTTCAAAAGGTGAAATAATTGAGGTCCATAGGTGAACTCAGAGTCTGAACAGTTCCCTGTGTGGTTTGCACCTGGTTGGAAGGGTGAGAGGGTGAATGAGAACCAAGTTCTGATTTGTTAACTAGTTGTGAGAAGTGAGTAATTGCTGCTCAGGAAGGGTATGTGTGAATGGTTTATTTCCTGCTTTAAGGCTTCATGTCTAGGAAATGCAGGTTGGTGCTCAGGTTAGAGGGAAGCATGGTTGGGAAGAGCAGCTCATAACTCTGAATAGCAGCTGGGCAGATGCCTCATCCTTTGGGGAAGAATCACTTGATACATGAGCAGTAAAAACCAACAGTTAAAGGTCAGGATTGACATTTTGTTGGCATTAGGAGGAGAATTGTGAGGAAGCTAGCCTGGCTTGAGCTGTGACACCACCAGCAGGTGTCTGCCCAGCTGTAAGTTCAAAGAGCATGTGTTTTGTCTGTCTCTAGTGATTGCAGCTGTAAATAAGTAACTGCTTGGGCTAGAGAAAGCAAAACGGAGAAATGGAGTGAGATGTCTAGAGACAGCACAGTGTTCTGAACTTGGGGTCAGGATGCTGCTCTTCTCACTGTTTTAGCACCAGAATCTGGTTTAAAATCCTGCTTTGCAGGTGGGTGAAGACTCCAGGAATACTGAAAGGGAAAGAAGGAGGAGAATGGCCAAATACCCATTTTGTTGTGTTTCAAGGAAGGACAGTGAGTAGAAGATCTCTGAGGTGAAATGGCCAGGTAAGTGGAGCAGCAAGTTTTGGGTTGGGTGTAATGTCTCAGCCTTATTGTTGTTTCCTGTCTGTGTTGAGCTGTGGTTGCCTAAGTCCATGGCTCAGAGTGAAAACTAAAATCTGGCCTTTTAGAGTTTGAAGGGTCAGGATTCTAAAAGTAGGTCTCTTGCTGAGACGTGTAATTTAGGGTGCGATTCATCCTACTGACTAAAACTATTAAAGCCTTAGCACCCAGTCCAAACCCATCGATAAGAGCCTTCTGAAGACCTCTGCTCCTAAAGCCTGAGCTGTACTGCTCAGGAACGTGCCTCACTCTCAATGTTGGCTACAGGGCACTTCATATGTGTAGTTTAAACGAGACACAAAGCTTCTAGAAAACAAAGGTAAGTGTTCATTGCACACCTGGGTGCCAGGAACTCTGCACCTGCAGACGTCTGGCTACTGCTGACATGGATTTTGGAGCACCTTACACAAGGATGCTATGGCTTCCTCCCCACACTGAACCCTGGCAAGTTTGCATCTGGAGGATGTTGAACATGGTGAAGAGGAACATGCAGCAGAATCACCCAGGCTGGTGGAGGCCCAAGGTAACGAGTCCACTGGGCACCTCTGCACTGCAGCCTGTGCTGTGCATGGCTGGGCACTGATGGGATCTGGGGGTGCTGGAGGGGGGGTCTAAACACTGGCCCTGAGGGCCCAGTAAAGGTGCAGATGCAACTTTTAGGGAGCCTGTAGGATACTGAGAGAGGGATTTGAGGCAAGGGGGCGGAGTGCCAGGACAAAGGAGAATGGCTTCCCACTGCCAGAGGGCAGGGTTAGATGGATATTGGGAAGAAATTTTTGGTTGTGAGGTGGGGAGACCCTGGCACAGGTTGCCTAGAGAAGCTGTGGCTGCCCCTGGATCTCTGGAAGTGTTCCAGGCCAGGTTGGAGGGGGCTTGGAGCACCCTGGGGTAGTGGAGTTCTTGCCTGTGGCAGGAAGTAGGATGAGATTCTCTCCAGTTGGATACTGAATGACAGTTTATGGGCTAGATCTGAGCTGTTGGACAGTTTGCAAATGGTCCCATGAACACAGGCACTGAGGTGCCTCGCTGTGCTCTCCTAGCACCACGTTCTGAGCAGGACCTGCCTTGAGCCTGGGCTGAGGTGGGTGTAACCCCTGGTGATGAACTGAGCTGCACCTGCCTGCAGGAAGGACTGAAATATTTAATTCAGATTCTCTGGAAAGTTTTATCGTCACATCAGACAAGATTGGGAATTCCCCAAGGAAACAAGTGTATACAGTGAATTGGAAAGGGAGAGACAGAAAACACATCCCCAGGGAGGCATTCACTCCTTAGAAGAGCATTTAGTGGAGGATACATGCTGTTGTGAAAAAAACACCCTTATTTGAGCCATATCTGTTCAGAGCTGCTTTGGAAGTCTGGTTTTACAGAGAAACCTGGGGGTTTAATAGATTTAAATAATTATTTGCCTTCAAAGCATTCGAAGGGAATTTTCAAAATTATTCTAGAAAATTTGCAGACTAATTTTGAAGTGGGTGGTATTTTAAATCAAAAGAGAGCTTTGGGCTGGTTTTCACATCTGTTTGGATTGTATTTTGTCACATGCTACAGCATTGAGGGTTTTGGGTTTTTTTTTCAGTTTTAGTAAAATACAAACTGAACCACATTGTGATCCAAAGGAAGGATGGCAGCAGTGCTCTGCTGACAGTGCACTTCCAACTCCATTTATACATCCTAAAAAGGTGTGAAAATAATACAAAAACCAAAGTCCCTGATCAAAACTCATCTTATAAATGAGTGTGAGTTGATCTTAAAAATGAAAACTCATTTTATAAATTCAGATATGTAAAAATAACTTGTGCTCTGGCAGACAGCTGATGGTCAGAAAAGAACCAATCTGTGGGATTGAGGCAATTTATCCATGGGCTTGTAGGAACAAGTCAGTGTCTTTTGAGTAAAGTATACACTTGAGTCATTCTGTTCTGTGAAAATTCATTTAAGCTTAGTGTTTGTGGTCAGCCACATCCTCAAATTCCCAAATACCACTGTGGAAATGTCTCTCTCCAGTCAAGGTTCACATGGCCAACAGGTGGGGTTTCTGCCCATGTCTGAGAGGTGCCCCAAAGCCAAGGGCTGCTTCAACTTTATCTTTTGCTTAATAGCCACAAACCCCATAAATATCTTCCATATGGATTTTAGTTCTCCAAAGTAGCTTTCCTTGAATTTTTTTCAGTAAAATAACACTTATATAACAGCCAAATTCCTTCACCCAGTTGCTCTCCAACTTTATTACAATATTATACACAGCAACCATAACCAAGGGGTCACCTATTTACCATAGCTGAGATTTTTGTTTGTAAGGAAGACAAGAATTTCCAGGGAAGAAATACAGGTTTGAGCTTTTATACTTTCTGTACACCAGATTTCTGTGCTGTAGGGTGTGTACCTTGCACTGTATGTACTTCCCCAGTTGCATGGAAATAACACAGAGTTAGATTTTCAGTGGTAGAACAGAGAGAGGCACCTCTTTTTCTTACAGGTGCCTGGGAAAAGAGTTTAAAATACTTTGAAGATGCAGTGTATTAGTCCATAGAATTTAATTACAGAACCACAGAATATCCTGAGCTTGAAGGGACCCCAAGGGATCATCACTCCAACCCCTGTCTCTGCACAGACACCCCAGCAATCCCACCCTGAGCATCCCTGAGAGCTCCTGCAGCTCTGGCAGCCTTGGGGCTGGGACCATTCCCTGGGGAGCCTGGGCAGTGCCCCAGCACCCTTGTTTTAACTTCTTTGGGGGTGAGTAGATGGATTTCAGTTTGCCAAGCAAGACACCTCTGTTTTCCTGCTGTAGGACACGTGGTCTTTCACCTCCCTCCCATCCTGGTGTCCTGAATACAGTTGGTGCAGATGTATTCAGGTGATGCCCAGAGACTTTGTGCCAACTCTGCTTTCTCCTCTTCTAGAAATCTCCTGTTCCTCATCCTCGATGAGTTTGTGTTGCTTTCTATAAAAGCCCTGCTGACATTTTGGGGCTCCATGGGTGCCACTGGCTCTCAGGGCTAGCACTGAGGGGAGGCTGCTGTTTCCCCTGAGCAGTGTGTGTCCACTGGTGTCAGTGTTTCCCCAGATGCAGGTTATTGAAAACACAGGTCCATCCCAAGGACAGTCTGGGACAGTGGGCCCCTCATCACTGGACCATCCTGTAAATCTGTTCCATTTACTTTTCCATGATTTCTGCCCTGTTAAAGATGTTCAGGTGCCTCTCCTGTGTCTGTGTGCAGTGCTGAAGACGGATTGTCCTTGCTGCCTTTGAGTTTTCCCCATCAATAACAATGCCTTCCCTCTATACCAGACCACAAAGGGATTTTCAGAAGCACTTGAATTTTTTTTCCCTTTGTTTTATCTTGTTAGAGAAGCACAGTGATGACAGCCCAATTTTTTAGGCTGAAAGGTCTCTCCTGCTGTATTTGTAACAAGGACAAGGCTGTGTGGACCTGGCATGACACTTAACCTTCCTAACACCAAAATACTTCCTGCTGATTTCCAAAATCAAAATGTCTCTGTTAATCTGAATTAACATCTCTGAATCTCACCAGATAGTAACAGATGTTACCAAGACTTTTCAAAGTCAGGTTGAACCTTGAAAGGCTTGCTTGGAGCAGCCTGGTCTAGTGGAAGGTGACCCTGCCCTTGGGAGACGAGCTTGAAGTTCCTTTCCAATCCAACCATTCTGGGACTGATAAAGTACAGGACTTGCAGCTCCTGGGGCAAGCTGTACAGGGTGGGATCAGCTTTACCAGCTCTAGAGTTATTACTGATGTATAATACTAGGTTTTTTCAGTCACAATTTGTTGTTGTTGCAGTGAGTTCAAGGATGTGCTGTTTCAGTTGTTTTAGTATGCCTTGCAGTTTCCAGGGTAAGGGATGAGGTGGTCTGGTCTGCAGCAGCCAGAGCCCAGTGGTGGGAGTGGCTGCCTAGAGGTTCATCCTGCAACCCCAACATTCACTCAGTGACCTTTGCCATGGACCATCCTGCCTTTCATTGCAGGGTTAAGCATGTGCAGTAATATCCAGAGCTCATTAATGAGAGGGGAATGGATGTGAAAGTGGGGCTCATCTCTGCTGCTTGTGCTGGTGTCTCCTGGTTGGCCTGGACTAACCCGGGCATGCAGTGAGGGATGTGGGCACTCTCATGCACCAATGACTAACCAGAAAGGTCTCACAAATCTTGCCTATTTTAATTACTGCATTGGAGCAGGTGCATTGGAGCTGTCTGTCCAGCTGTGTCTGCAGGATGTGGGTAACTTGCAGCCAGACAGGACACTTGGATCCTTGTCCAGAGCTGGGACTGCCTGGAGCTTCCCCAGTGTTCACCGGCGTCTCCCAGAGGGTTTGGGTGGCTGAACTTGCTCCTGGTACAGAGGAACAACCACAAATCCCTCCTGAGCCAGTGATGCTGAACCAGGGTGTGATGTATCAAGGTGATCACAAATGGTACGGGAAGGAGGGAGGGATGTCTGGGGAAGCTGCAGAGATTGATTTGAAATGTCATTATTTTGGGCTTGCAAATGATGGGACTGCTCCTTCAAGAACAGTTGGGCTGTAATGTTTAAGAAGGTATTAACTAACCTCGCCAGGGAAAGGGGTGAAAAAGGCCAAGGTTAGCAGCAGTGTCTCAAGCTTACATTGCCCAGGATTCTAATTATGTGAAGGCTTTTGTAAGTTAATAAAAGACAATTTTTGTGCAAAAGCTGATATATGATATTTAATAGTTTCTGCTTTTCATTTGGCAAAACTGGAATGAATATTTCTTCTAAATTAGAAAATTTTTTACAACCTCTGGACTTCAGCTTGAAGGAATTCTGCACAGAAAATGTTTTCTTTATGTGCAATTGGAGAACAGTTCAGTGATGTGAGTGGGGGTCTGACCTGTATTACGAGTCCCAATTCTGTGGCAGGAAAGATCAAGAAGGAGAAAAGGGATGAGGTGACATTTTGAGAGACAAATTAGTTCAGTGACATGAATTGTTGGTATAAAAGGCTTTTGTGTAGAAGGCTGCCCTGGGAAGCCTGGATTTTAAGGCTGTAATTGGAATTTGAGCTTGGAGACAGATCCTTAGCTGGGAAAATCAACGCAGTTGCAATTGGGCCTGGTTAATTAGTTCTCTGTAATAAAACAGCTGTAGAAACAGGTGTACAGCTGGTCTTTCCTTCCTTCCAGGCAGTGAATCCCACTGTCCCTGAGAGTGCAACAGCTCAGCTGTCCTGTCTGTAACCTGACAGCTGGGAAATCCAGTTATGTCCAACTTGGATTTTGAGCTCTAGACAAAAATTCACTTAATCTTAGTTTTTAGATGAGAACCCAGTAGTAAAATAAAAAGCAATCATTAAAAAAAATAATCTCTATAATAAGGAAAACAAAAGCTTCTGGAGCACAGCCTGGCCTTCAGGGAAGAGCTGCTGGCCAGAGGGTTCAGCGTTATGTCCCATCCCTACTGCATTCTCACCAAAACCAGTCTGCTACCACCTGCTCAGCTCCCTAGCTTTCAAAAATAGGTGAGTGTGGAAAAATGGGAGTTATCAGTCCTTCAAACCCAGCCATTTAAGACAGGGCAGCGAGATCCCATCTGTGTCCTCAGGTGCAGGGAGGAGCTGGCTCCCTGCCCCGGCAGCAGAGCCACGCTCTCTGTGTGTCTGTGGGAGTCCCACGGTTTTCCAAGGGTAAGAGAGGATTTTCCCACTCTTTGAGCCAAGTAAGGCCTTTATCTTGCAGAGCATCCGTATGCGACACTCACGATGTCACTGTTTAGCACCAAGATGCCATTCCTGGGAGCAGGAATGCTGTTATTTACACCTGGCAGATGTTATAGTGAACTCCTGTCTGATCCAACAGGGTTTCTTCAATCATTTCAATCCCATTGTCTTTGGGATGCAAGTGTGATGTCTCTGCAGAAGGGAACTTGTCTGTGTTGCTCACTGGGTCTTGCTGCAAAAACAAAAGAACAGTTTTAATTTCTGGAGTGAACATGTGCCTTGTGCCTGTCCTGCCATGTGCGGGGACTCCCTGCCCTCCCACCATGCCATACTTACTGGGGGGGGCTTGGGGGCAAAGTCCTTCTCACACACGTGTGCTATGATGCCAGCAGCCAGGGCGTCACCAAGGACGTTGGTCATCGTTCGCAGTCGGTCCCTGCGGAGAGACAGCACCAGGCTGCAGGGGGTGCCCACAGCCAGCGTGCCCGGGGCATTGATGGCTTTGGAACACATCAGCCCCCACCCTGAATGTCCCTCCCACTGGTGTTGCCAAGTGCTGTGTTGGTTTTGCAGATGCAGAGAGAAGACAATCCCTTATGTGAGCCCTGTGCTGGGGTAGCATGTGTCTCACCCTGCCGGTATGAGCAGTGCAGGGACTTCCCAGTGCCACCTCCCAAACTGGGACAGGCACTGTTGTGCTAAGTGCAGGGAGAGCTGCCTCAGCAAGTCATAAAACTCCCTGAGATGCCTCTCAAGGAGAAATCCTGTACATCCAGCCACTGCTCCTCTCTTGTCTACCCAGGCACCTCTCACATTAGTAGAAGGTGGCAGTGGTGTTGGGTACCCTGTGATGCTGAAAGGTTGAACTGATGGTGTGTTAACCTTACTTTGTGGGGGAAAGAGAAAAGGGGAGGAGAAGAGAAAAGCAGCCATAATAGTTGGCACTGTTCCCTCTTCTCGCTGAGGGGCTGGTCAGTACAAACCAGCCACCCCTGTGTCGATTCTGTAACTCAGCATCTGCTCCCTGTGGTTCTCAACTAATGACACTTTGTATTGATCTTAGTACTTTTGAATGGCAGATCTCACAAGCTGTGTGTTTATCTGTCTGTGGCAAGTGTAATCCAGCATCAGTTTCTGTCTGGAGAGCAGTCTGGTTTCATGCATCAAGATGAACATCACCACGAAGTGACAGTGGGCAGGGCCCGTGGCAGTGTCCTGGAGAGCACTCACAGAGCCCAGTCCACGGCAATGATGAGGGTGATGTCCTCGGTGGGCAGCCCCACGGAGGTGAGCACGATGACCATGGTGACGAGCCCGGACTGCGGGATGCCGGCGGCCCCGATGCTGGCGGCCGACGCCGTGATGCTGCAAAGAGGAGGAGGCTGTGCAGTTCAAACCTGTGTTTGCATGGCAAAGTCATTTATTGCTGTGTGGAGGGACTGGATTGGATCTGACTTCCTCCACCTTCCTGTTCCCAGGTGCTATCACAAATTCCCCTGTCCTGGTTCTGTGCTCCCCTCTGCCTTCAGGATAGGGACTTCCTCCTTAAAATTGCTAAATATTTGCAAATGTACTTAATTATTATTAAGCATTTAGTATTATTTTATTATTTAGTTGTATACTTTTATTTCCCTGATTATAAAATGAGAATATCCCATTCCAGACGGGGAGTAAATGATGCCTGCCCAAATCATTCTGTGCTCAGCCCTGCAGTGCTGACCTGCTCCAGCCACATGTCTGTGCAGCTGGGCTTTTCCTTACAGGCAAAGTCCTTGATTTGCAGCAGATTCTGGGGTGCAGAGCCAGCCCAGCTTTCCCTGGCACACAGCATAGGGACTGGGACATGCTGCACCCTCCCCTGCTCCTCAGCTTCCCCCAGCAAAGATCACTCTGTGCATTAACAAGATCTCTGCAAACAGGAAAAATGCAAAAGGTTGTCCTAATGTCTGTAAACAGGAATAGAGAGAAATAATCTGGCTGCTGCAGAGAAACATTTACCTTATAGTTATAATTTGTCCCAAATCCAGTTCATACTCATTGACCTGGGCAATGAAGATGGCAGCGACCGCCTCGTAGAGCGCGGTGCCGTCCATGTTGATGGTGGCCCCAACTGGGAGCACGAACCGCGCCACGCGCCTGTCGATGCCGTTGTTCTCCAGGAGACACTTGAGGGTGATGGGCAGGGTGGCTGAGCTGCAGGACAAGAAATGAGCAGTAAATGCTGTTTGTGCTGAGCTTTAAAAGTTGGGGTCAATGTGATGGGACTGAAATAAAAGCCCCCCTGAGGGTGGATGCAGCAATGCTGCACAAATTGCTGTAGCAATGAAAGTCTCCGGCTCTCACCACCTGGGGAATAGACATCATTGGCAAAGTGAGCTGCAGGCTGAGAGAAAACGTCAGAATGTCATTTCAGTGGCTGAAGGCACCACTTTAACCACCTGTGTGCCATGGCTGCAGCTATGTTGAACATCCCTGGTGCCCAGGTTAATCCTGCAGCACCTCCTGGAGCGTGAGACAGTGTGTGCCAGCACTGGCTGTGTTGGGATCCAGCCAGACCCCCGTGGTCCTCACTTGTGTCCTCCATCAGGGATGCCTGCCTCAGTTGATGCGCCCCTGACCTCTCTCTTGTTTCTGTCTAGCATGAAGATGACAACTGTCCCACAGGAACTGGGATGAGGAATGGAGGGAGAAGAACAGGTTGAAGAAAGGAAACCACAGAAAAGAAGTGGATGGGATTGCAGCAGACTCTGGAAGGCAGGAACTGCATTTGGGAAAGGCTCTGGATGCAGAGCATGGCCCCAGCTCTGGGTACAGACCCTGAGGCTGGGACAAGGAGCAGGATGTTCTTTCTCCCTCCCTTAGCTGGCTGCAGAGCAGAGGGAGGAGAAGCCTGATGGAGACAGAGCTGGAGATCGTGGTTTGGGAGGAGACCAGGTCATTAAGAGCTGCAGAAGCAATGGTTGCAATGGAGGGCACTGGGGAAGGGAGGCACAGTCCACATGGTATTATTGGGATTATGTGGAGAAGCAACATATAGGCCAAAAAAACCCTTTGTGTGGTCAGATATGCTCCAGAAAAATGTTTGAATTTTGTGTCTTCTGGAAAGCATGATAGTTTATAGTGTGAAGTTTTTTTCATTGTTACAAGGAATGTATTTCAATAAAAATAGAATAAATACAATCTAAAATTAGTAAAATCTTTTCAAAGTAGGTAAGACTATTCTGTGGATGAATTTGGGCTACACTATAGCTAATTTTAGATTGTCAGTAAAGTGTTCAGAAGAGCTTTTGATGTTTCCAATTAAACTCCAGGATCATAACCCCATGCAGTTTATAAAGCACCCACAACAGTCCTAATTTGAATTTATGGAAAAAAAAAAGTGCAGCAATCAAACTGAAGTGTGCACACAGACACACAAACGTTGCTGGTTTGCTCTGGGAAAGCCCTGAGAGAGGGTGGCTGGAAGAACACCATGAGCTGCCCAGGTGTGCTGACCAGGGCAGGGCCAAGCGTCCGCTTCATCCTAAAACCAGGAGCATTCTCATTTCCAATAGTGCTGGGGTATCGTTCTCCTTTGCTTTATACCTGTCCTCCCAGGGCTCACCTGGCTGGACACAGCCACGTCTCCCTTGCTAAACTAGATCCCTGCTCTGTGGTATCCACAGGTTCCAGTCACGTTTTCCTACCTGGAGGATGTAGCTAAGGCGATCAGCAAGGCTTGCAGTATCCCCTGAATGAAAGCAAAGGGGTTTTTCTTGGTGATGAGCACGAAAAGCAGAGGTAAGAGGATGATCCCATGGAAGGCAAGCCCTGACACTACTGTAATGACATACAGTCCCAGCTTCTGTCCTATAACCGATGGGTCTTCCATCTCCAAGATCTTTCCAGCTATGAGAAATACAATGCCAAAGGGGAAGTACCTGCAAAGAATAAGCATTAAAAATTACGAGGATGCAGCAATCACTGTAGCACTGCCTGATAGACATGGCAGTGTTTGGTACTGTGCAGTACAGTCATACAAAAACAAATTCAGTGCTCACAACAGACATTTGCAGACGTGTGACCGGTATTGCCATTAGATAGCAGGAAAGAAAATCAATCAATCAGTGAATCAGTCAAAACCAGATTTACCAAACGGCCATCGAGACAATTTTCATAACTGCTTCATTCAGACACTGGCACACGTTAACCAGCGGGGCTCCTCGCTCACCCATTTTTCCCAGGAGAAGTCCTGCAAGCAAGCACAGCAGGTTACATCACTTGGGAGCACCACAGGAGCAGCACCAGACAGGCCAAGGGTCCTGAGGGCCTGGTGGCCACAGAATGGGGGTCACCAGACAAAAACTGGTTTAGTACTGGTTGCCATATGGCCTTATGAGTCACGGCCATTCTCTGTTCCAAGCAAACACAAGCATCTGGCCTTTTCTCACAAAGCCCCGCCAGACCCAAATCTAGGATTTCAACTCTTCCTTGCACAGGAAACATAAACTTCACTACTGCTCAATGCTGGAAGAGTTATTTCCTGGGGTGGATAAACTGGATTAGGTGGATATCTGGATTGCTCTTTGGTAATACAAGAGTAATGAACTCTGGAAATAAAAATGGGATTTTTTTAAGGATAAGGTGTGGTGGGTCTCTCTGTAGCTGAGGATATGATGCTGTGCTGCATCCCTGCCTCGCTGTGGAGTGAAAGGGGCCTTGGCTGCCCCAGTGACTGAGCAGTGCTCAGGCCCTGGCCCATGTGCAGTTCCCTCATGGCCTGGGCCTGTTTGGTGTTGGTGGCTCACAGGCTGTGCCATGCTGGTGACAATGTGTGGCTGTACACTGATATGTCAGGAAGGATCTGAGCCAGTTGCTTAGATACAGGCATTAAGCCTTCTCTCCTAAGTCTGTTTTTTTCTTTTGATGTTGTTGCATTAACCTAATCCAGCCTAATTTTCTGTTGAAGGAATACTAGAGCAGAACCACAGGTTATAGTGTGAATGTTAGAAGGGTTATGGTCCTGTCCTGTCTGCCAGTGCTAAACCCCATTGATTTCACTGGTGGGGAGGCTTTCCAGGAACCCCTCATGCAAAGGGAAAAGGAACCTTTGAGCATTTGCCCGTTTTGTTTCCAGCTTGGGGCAAGTCCTTCTTCCTGTGTTGACTAAAATTAATTTTGAAGCACTGTGCAGGTGTCTGTTTTGTCTTGGAAAAGAAACACATAGACACGGTCTTGTGCTATTTATCCCTCTTCAGTCTTCAGGGTTGACTACTCAAGAGGCCCTTGGTTGGTGGTTTGATCTCTTGCCTTGCTCAAAAGAGAGATGAGGTGGGGTCACATTTGTTAGAACTTTCAGAAATAAGACAAGGCTTGCCATGTTTAAATCTCAGCTCTCTGGATATTTGTCTGGTATTTGGGGTCACAACAGCTGCTTTGGAAGAAAGTAATTTCTCTTCAGGTCCTACAGAGCTGATTTGGAAGACATGGCCCAAGTAAACAGACAGATTTCTGCAAGTATTTTGAAAGCTCTGCCCTCTCACGGGTTTCAAAAGCAACGGGGAGGGCTTCAGTGACAGTGAAGATCAGTCAGAGCTGGGGGAGCTGTGTGGGGCCACCCCTCATGGCAAAGTCACTCTGGGTACCTCGTGGGTGCTGCGTGGATGCCTTGATCTCAGCCCCACAGCCCATCCTGTTTTGGTGTTGAACACAAATGCAGTTTGCTGAGAGCTCAGCCAGCTTCCACTGCCCCCACCAACTTTGCTGCACAGAGTTTGTGATCCCTGTTTCCCATGGCATGGGGCTGTGGTGCCCTGCTTGTCTCTCTCCTGTTTTCTGCCAGGCAAACCCAATTCAGCCTCTCCTCATGAGGAAAGCATCCTGGGGGTGTGTGAATGCCCTTCATCCAGCTGCCCGTGCCTGGTGCAGGTGATGCTCTGCCAGGCTTTGTGGAGCTCTAATCCTGGGCAAAACATGGGAAGTGCAGATGGGGGCTGGGGCTGGCTCAGGTGATCTCCCACTGCCTCCTAACTCAGGCTGATCTACTCCCACGCTGGAGGGGTTGTGAAGTGTCGTCTTAGAAGAGAAAAGCAGCTTCTCCTTGAAGGTTTGGCAGGGCTAGAAGGGGACAGGAGCTCAGCACCTCTCCTGCGTGTCCAAGGTGTGCAGAGGGACAGGAGAGAGCCAGAGACATCATCTGGCTGTAGGGGTCTGTCAGTGGGTCTGGCTCTGCCCAGTCTTGCTGTGGCCAATTCCTCACATTTAGAACTGCCTGCTCTCTGTGGCTCTGACTGAGTCCGGTGCTGTGCTGGCTGCGCTGCCTCCACACCTCAAATCCTCTAATTGGCTTTTTGGTTCCTTATACACAAAGTTCAAGCTCCTTGCCCTCACCTCTTAATCTGCACATAATCCTGCCACCATGCTCATCTCACAGCCTCCTACTTTTTTCCTTCCTGATCCTTCCCTCCTCCCTTTCTCCCTCAGTCTTGCACCCATGTCCACTTGTGCTTTGAGCCAGCTTCAAGTTTCTCCTTCCAGTGACTTTCTCCCCTTTAAACCCTTTAAACCTCTTCTCTTGCATGTGTTTCTCCACAACCTCTCTCCTTCTTTCTTCCCCAAATTGCAGTCAAGTACCTTTCCCACACAGGACTGCAAGCTGTTCAATGCAGGATGCTTCCCTACCTCCTTCAGAAAGTCCTGTTGGGAATACTCAGATATTTGTAACAGCACCAAGTCTGACTCTGCTGTCACATCCTGCCTGCTCAGGGGCTGAACTCAGCATGAAGAGTTTGGGTCATTGTGATAAACTGTGTCCCAGGCAGCCTCTGCAAAAATTACACCTCACTTCAGACTTCACTAAACAGAGTCCCCAGCTTAAGTAATGGTTTGAAAACCCTCAGGACCTGCACGTCAGCTGTGAAGGAAATACAGGGTAAAACCAGCCTTCCATGTGCCTACAGCTTTAGGGAGCTCCAGCACGGGTGGTGCTGAGAGCGCCCTTGGGACGAGCTCTGTGCTGGGCCCAGTTCCCAGGGATGGGGCAGTTAAAGCTAAAAGAACCTTGTCCTACATCTTGCACTCTGTAAAGCGTGATGGGCACAGCTGGGCTGCCCCTGGCCTGTGGAGGAGCAGGTACCTATGGTTGCTGAGAAGATGACAATCCCCAGGACATTCATCTCATTGCTGGTCCCAGCCAGGGTCCTGTAGGTCATCTCGGGTGATGGTGTCAGCTCAAGGAACACAGGCCGATGGATTTCAGGATTTTTGTCATCGGGTGCAAAGTAAATAAAATTGACAGGTTTTCCTGGGATCTTTGGAAAACCCGTAGACTTCACCACTGGGACAAGAACAGTTCGATACTGGAACAGAAGCAAAGGAGGGAGGTTAATGTGCTGCTGGCATGAGCTCCACCCTGCTCTCAACACAGAGGCCAAGCCAGCCCTTGGCTGGGTGCTCCTGGAGGTTAAAGGTTTGGTTTCCAGGCAGTAAAATGCTGGTGGAAACAAGGAGGAAGGGTCAGGCAAGGGGAGCTGTGGCTGTTGGCTTCAGACTGTCCTCAGCCAAGGCTGTAGAGCACACTCATGGTGTTGGTGACCCTGGTCCCTGAGGGGTGCCAGCACAGTGCTGGGGTCCCTCCAGTGCCTCCATCCCTCCTCCCAGGAGCTTTATCGATGCTTTCCCAATGCCATGAGTTTGTTTGTTTTCCCTGTCCCTCCACCCCACCTGGCCACTCCGTCTGTCCCCTTTGACCACTCTACCTTCCCTCAAGCATCCCTTCTTTGTGTCCCTTTCCCTGCCTGCTGCCTGCCCACCCTGCTGCCGCCCCTCCCCAAGGATTAAAAAGCTGCTGCACAGGAGCAGAACCTGAGGGAAGGGATGTGTGCTGCTCCAGTACAGGAGTCTCACAGGCAGAGGGCAGGCACGGGGTGTCCCTGTGAGCCTGTGCTCCCCCAGCACCCTCCTGCCTTCAGGTGCCCACCCTGGGTGAGTGTGGGGGGGAAGGGGAAGGGGAAGGGCTCCTGTCCAGGCTGTGAGTGGGCAAAGAGGCAGCCCCATGTGGAGCTGAGCACTGTCCTGGCTGCACGCAGAGGGATCAGGTGAACTCACCTGCTGGAATGAAGCTTCAACCAGGTTAGAAGGAAACATATTTCTGTAAGAGACCAATGATACAGGGTTAAAATCTGTTGAGAGGACATAGGGAGCATCCTGGGAAGCACTTCTCAAGGGCACAATGTCGGGAAGAGGACATGAAAGCCAACAACAGCTTATGACAGCTGTGCAAGTTGAGAGCAAAAAAAGGCTGGAATTGAACACAAAGTGCAACTGAGAATGTGTGGATGGGATTGGTGGAAAGCCTGAGCCTGGGATGGACATCTGCCATCTGCAGCCCCCTACTCAAAGCCTGGTACAGTCAATCCAGTACCCCCAGAAGTGGAGATTCTCCTCCAGCCCCTGGGTGTGTGCTGCAACCCCTCCCCAAGTAATCAAATCCACTGCCTAAACCCAGCCCTGGGCCAGCTCTGGGCTTGGCATGTCCTGGCTGGGGCTGCAGAGAAGAATCCAAGCCTTGCAGGAAACACAGCTCTCTCTGATCTCTGCTGCAGTGCATCTCTTTGCTGACAGCTTTGGGAGAGCTGTGGCAGTGACAGAGTGGCCAGAGGGGCAGGGATGGGGGCAAATGAAGCCCACATTGCTGGGCTTGGAGGTACCAGCACCTGGCCAGTGGTTCTGTTTCCCTGAAGATCTCAGGGTCTTCTGGGAACTCAGAACCCTCTAGGAAGATCTTGTTTTCACAACCTTGGCTCTGCTGAATTCCTGTGACACACCTGATTAAATCCAGTAATGCATCGGCAGAGCTGAGCACCACTTTCCCCACAGTGTAGTTGTCTTTCTGGGCAGCTGCACCAGGATGGATGCTGACCACAAGGATGATGCCCACAGTCACTGCCATGAAGGTTGTCCAAAGGTAGTAGGTGATGGTGATCACCCCCATCTTCCCGCAGGCCTTGGAGTCCATGGTGGCCAGCCCAGACATGAGGCTGCAGCACAGAACAGAGTGGTCACTGTCTGCTCCCCAAACTGCACAAGATGCACCTGATGGGCAGAATCTCCAAAGTGGAAATGATTTCTGTAGGTTTTTTGAACCAAAGACTAAGGGCATCACTGAGCTCTTGCACATTCCTGTGCATCGCCCACAGGATCTCACACCCAAAATGAGCTTGTGACAACCCAAGGTGAACTGTGAAGGGCAGGAGACACCTCCAAGCCCCTTCTCAAGGTCTGGCTGTGTTTTCTGTTTTCTACAAGGGTTAAGGAGTTTATATTCTTAATAAATGTTTATGTTGAATAACTGATGCTGCTCCTTTTTTGTGAGATACTGTTCTCTTGTAGC
Organism: Cisticola juncidis; assembly: GCA_013400215.1. Taxonomy (NCBI): domain Eukaryota; kingdom Metazoa; phylum Chordata; class Aves; order Passeriformes; family Cisticolidae; genus Cisticola; species Cisticola juncidis. The sequence goes on along the minus strand of VXBR01007321.1, from coordinate 25,390 downwards.
TCCATTGTTTTGTGCCACTGCTGTGTGTCGTTGTGAGGAGCAAAGGAAGGGACCAGCAAGGTTCATAAAAATCTGGTGCAGATGGACCCCATGACCCTGCAGATTCAGATTTCATGCAACACATAAGCTTTGCTAAGAAGTAACCCATAAGCTACTTCTCAGCAAAACTGGGCTAAAAATAGAGAGGGCATTACAGGCTGCCCCAGCAGGGAGAGCAGTGCTGGTGGTGGGGACAAGTTGAGTGCAGGACTGGGTTTGCTGAGGCCACTCACTTGGGAGGAACTGCTGACATTCTCAAGGTCAGAGATGCCCCACAGAAAGACTCTGACAAATGTGAGGATTGGGAAATCCCCAACCACATGACAAGTGACAAGGGCAGGTGTCAGATCCTGCCCTGGGATGGAGCAGCCCTGGATGCAGGGACAGACTGGGAATGAGAGGCTGGAGAGCAGCGCCCTGGGAAGGGACCTGGGGGTCCTGGTCAGTGCAAGTTGGATCTGAGTCACTGCTGAGTCCTGGCAGCCCAAAGGGCCACCGGGGCCAGGGAGGGATTGTCCTGCTCTGCTCTGGGGCAGCCTCACCTCCAGTGCTGGGAGCACTTTGGGCACCACAAGATCAGAAGGGTCCAAAGCTGCTGGAGAGTGCCCAAAGGAGGGACACGGAGCTGGGGAAGGCTCTGAGGAGAGGCTGAGGGCACTGGGCTCGTTCAGCTGCAGCAGAGGAGACTGAGGGGAGGCTCCTCGGGGGCTGCAGCTCCTCCTGAGGGGAGGCAGAGGGGCAGGGGCTGAGCTCTGCTCTGGGACAGGAGCCCAGGGAGGGCTGGAGCTGTGTCAGGGCTTGGGCTGGAGCTCAGGGAAAGGTTCTTCCCCCCAAGGGTGCTGGGGCACTGCCCAGGCTCCCCAGGGAATGGTCCCAGCCCCAAGGCTGCCAGAGCTGCAGGAGCTCTCAGGGATGCTCAGGGTGGGATTGTTGGGGTGTCTGTGCAGGAACAGAGGCTGGACTTGATCCTTGTGGGTCCCTTCCAGCTCTGGATATTCCAGGGTTCTATGAAATGTTTGGGGGCTGCAGTGGGCCCCACATCCATATAGACCCACACTAAGCCCCAGCAGAACCCAGCCAAGCCCTGACCCTGAGGCAGGACAGACCAGAAGGGCTACAAGGGTCAGTGCCAGCCTTGGGGACACACAGGGTGGCTGAGGTGGTGGTCAGCCCACAGATCCCATTAAGCAGCCACACATCCATGAGAAGGGCCTTGGAAACTCAAGAGAGTCCACAACAGCAACACTGACATAGGTGGTGCTTTCCAGCTTGGGGCTCAGGGATCCCCAGAGCATCCCCAGTTCTCTCTGGGATTATGCATAGAGGGAAGATGCCACCATCGTTCAGTAATTATAGAAAGATCTCTGGTTCAATCCAACATGAAAGAAAACTACCAGGAGGCCTCTGCAGACCCTGCACCCACAGACAAGAGCGTGATCATAGGAGACCATTCAGCAACTGAGCTGCTGGAATGGCTGAGAGCAAAGGGAAACCCTCAGGCACCTCAGGGAGGGATGTGAGGTACAGACCTCTCTACAAGGGCTGGTACTGAACAGGTCAAGCGTGGCCAGGATAGAGACCACACTGCTCTCAAAAATGAACCAGAGGCAAATGGGACAAGAAACAAACTGACAAACAATAGAGAAATGACACAGCCTCAAGGGAACAAGGACTTGATCGTTCCTGTGTATCTAATGCCAACATATTGTTTGCAATATGTTAATCCATATAAGGCTTTCAAGACTTTGCTTAGACTCCAGGACTGCTGGCTCTGCTCCTTATTTCTAGGTCTGTATGGGCCAATAAAATGGGGATTTGCAAACACAGACACAGCACTGGGGAATGCTTATGTTTTTTACCTGAATTTTCTCAAATCCCTCTAAGGAAATCTGCTTTGAGGTTAGATGTGAGCCCATCACAACTGCTCACAGATGGTCCCAGCAACACCAGCTGCCCAAGAGAAGGGAAACACCACAGCCAGGGCAGGTGGCTGACCTGGCTGCAAGTGCCTACCAAATCCAGGTGAGGATTTGTCCCAGATTATTGCTGGGAAATCATGGGGTTTGATGGACACAAAGCCAGGCCATGCTGCTTGACTGCCAGGGTTATTCTCACCACATACAGTTTTGGGGTTGTCTCCTCAATGGGGAGTCACAGGGTGATCTTTTCAACACGATGGAAAGATGGTGTTTCAGAGCAGAAGGTGATGTCTTACCTGGAGGTGATCAAGGGCAGGATCAGCATCTTCAGCATCCTCATGAGGAGCTCTCCAGGAAAGGAAAAATACTGCTTCTCCTGCACATAGAGCAGAGCATGTGTCAGGTAAATGATTATGGCTTAAGGACTCAAACTTGATCATTTTGCTTTTTTTCTCAACCAGACCCAGCTCTGAGCTTGGTTCTGAACTGGCAGCTGCTCCTTGAGGCACTCCATAATCCCATTTCTCTGCTGTCCCTTACTGGGAGTTGGCTCAGGGATGGGGAATACTGGCCATGTGGAAAACCTGGCAGTAAACAAGGGAGGGGCATGTGGGGTTGATCCCCTCCCAAAAACATCCTTGGTTCTGTAGCATTCTAGGGAATGGTCCACATGGCCCCACCACTGGCTCCTCCCAAAAGTCACTGCACTCATTATCAGGGAGCAGAGGCTTGGCTGCATCTGCTTTGGGGCACTTTTGCTGCCACTGTTGGCAGCAACAAAAGGTGGGAATACCTCATGGCTGCAGCTGGAAGAGAGGAGCTCAGGAAGGCCCATCCATGGGACAATCTTGGTGCCATGGCATCTCTCCACCCCCTACAGCCTTCACATGGACATTGGGAAGGGCTGCAGAGACATCCCCCAAAGTCAGGATCCCACAGCCATGACCAAGGGGAGAGCGAGGGGTCTGTGGGACCAGAAGCCTGGCCAGCATCCCTCCTTCCCTCCATCCCCATCTCTACCCACCATCCATCCCTTCGTGCATGCATGCATCCGTTCATCCATCCCCCATCCACCCCATCCATCCATCCATCCACCCCATCCATCCATCCCTCATCCACCCCATCCATCCATCCCCCATCCATCCATCCATCCATCCATCCATCCATCCATCCATCCATCCTTCCGTCTGTCCCTCCATCCCTCCAGCCCNCTCCATCCCCCATCCACCCCATCCATCCATCCATCCATCCATCCATCCCTGATCCCCCTATTTTACTGTGCCACTGCAGAGGTGTCAGGGAGGGACCTGAGCTGACCCCAAGACAAGAAGGTTACTCCAAAGAAGCCACCACCCCATGCTGGGGCTTTGAGGGGTGCCAAGGCAGCTGTGCCCCCCTGTGCAGTCCCTGCATTGTCCCAGTGTGTGGCCTGGACATGGCTGATGTCCCCAGGGAGCTCAGGCAGAGTGGAGCTGCCGTGGGCCCAGCTGGGTGTGAGGGGCAGTCCTAGATCTGAACATTTCTTTGCCAGAGGGTCTCAGCTCTGTGACACTTTCCCATTGCAGGGAGGAAAGCAGGGACCGGCCACCTCTCCAGCTCTTCTCCAGATCGGGTGACAAAAGTCTCTAGCTGGGACAGTCTCTTGTGGCTTCCAGGCCCACAGCAGAGTTGTGGCAATAGGACAGGATGGGGCTGGAGCAGAGGGTGGATAAATTTGATTCATGGCAGGATGCAGGGCTGGAGCCCCGAGACTCTGCCAGCCTCATGCCCAGCATGGGTGGCTGCTGGGCTCTCACGGGTGTGTGCACTGGGATGCGGGGAGATTACACCCAGCTTCAATTAAGTAACGAGATCATCCCTGCTGTGCTGATGCTGAAGGGCCTAATTGAAATGACAAGACTTTGCTAAATCCTAGTGGGCAACACAGGGATGTTCCAGCATCAGCTGAGCTCTCCCGGAGCAGCATTCCCCCTCCTGGGCTCAGCAGCAGCCTGCCTGAGGATCAGGGCTGAGCCCTGGCCCAGCTGCCCGAAGTCAGAGGATCTCAGCTCAGCACTGTTTTGCTCCTGGAAACTTTGGAGCATCGTTTGCATTTGATGCTCCTGGAAAGTGCTGAGCCAACATGCTTTTCTCATGCTTTTTCTCCAATGCATTTGTCTCCAAGGCTCCTCAAAGGAAGGTGATTCCTCAAAGCCCTCCAGGCTCCCCACCAGCCCTCTCCTCATTTGCTGGGTCCTTTCCAGAGCATAGAAATGTGCTTTGATTGCACACAGATGGGGAGAGTAATAGGAGGACCCATCCCTTGTACCGTATCCCTCAAACCCTATCTCCCAGACCCCATCCCTCAGATCCCAGCACTGCTGGGGGTGTTGGGGGGAGCCTGTTTACTGAGCATCTAGACCCTGAGTAAACATTCTCCCCTTTCTCATCCTTATCCTACCTTGAGGCTCCTGCAGACCCATGGGTCCCACCCAAAGCTCCCCATTCCCATTGGAGGGAGGCAGAATTTGTCCTATAACTTGGACATTTGTTGGCACCTTCCTGGTCAAAAAAAAAAAAAAAAAGGAAAAGAGGAAAAGAAAAAAGGAAAAACATGTCTTGAAGTGGTTTTCTTGGGCAGGAGCCTTTGCTTTTAGGGCTGTGCCCATCTGAGACTCTTACTGGAACCAGGGCTTGCCCCCAGCCCACTCCATCCCTCTCACTCCCATCGCCACCCCAGCCAGGCTTACCAGGTCTGTCAGCTCCAGTGCCCGCAGCAGGAACCCCAGGAGGCATCCGGTGACAACCGAGAGCATGGAGAGGGTCAAGAGGCCATTTTTGTACCAGAACGCCCGTACCCACTTCCAGAGGCGCAGGAGGGCCCTGGACAGCGAGTGCAGCACAGCTCTTCTGACCCACTCCCACATGGTCGTCCTCAGCCACCCAGATGATGCCCCTGGGAGCAGCTCCCAGCCCCACTCATGGCCACGGGCCCTGCAGCGCCGATGGACCCCTGCTCTGTGCCAGGAGCTGAGTGTGCTGGTGGCTAATCCCCAGAACCAAAAGCTTCAGGGATATTTGGGAGCCTTTCCCATAATGGAAAGTGACGTCTTCAACTGGTTAATCTGGGCTTGGCATCCCACCAGTGAGGTGCTGAACCCTCCCAGTTTAACCCTCCAGCCCCTGGGATGGGGGCCAGTGTGCAGACTGAGAGCAAGAACTCAGCCCCAGAACTTCTCACTGTTCCCGATTGAAAAGGATTTGGGTCCTGCTACCGGATCTGGGTGCTGCACTAGATTTGTGCTCCCCACTGGCTGTGAGTGCACCCTGATCTTGCCCTGTCTGTGAGGGCTTCGTGAGGGTTGGGTGTGCCAAGGGAATGAGAGAATTTCCCACGGCATCTGCAGACACCAGCCCAGGGCACCAAGAGATGATGCTGAATATTCCCACACAAATATCTGCCCCAGATCCAGCCTCCTGCCAGCTCTCCAGGGAAGCTGCCCCAAGACCACAAGATGCTGCTGGAGCATCTGGTCCATAATTAATTATATTTTAGAGTATTTTTCTATCCAGTTTGCCTCTGGTTCAGGCCAGGAGTGTTGCTGGGGCCAGAGTGTGGTGCAGAATGAAAGGACAGGTGGGTGCCAGGCTGAAGATGCCCTGAGAATGGGAAAACACTAAAACCTTCATGGGCCTGATTTTACCCCTCTCTCCCCAGAAAAAAAAAAAAAAAAAAAAAAAAAAAAAAAAAAAAAAAAAAAAAAAAAAAAAGCCATGAAACCTTCTCGAACCTTTGCTATGTTATATTTACACAGACAAACAGAGCTACAGTGATGATGTGACTTTAAGATCTGGGGGCTCCTGCCCTGTTGGACAGAATCTGTGCAGCCCCACGTGCTGAGCAGCTATGCCACTGTTCTGGCAGGGGCACGGTGGGTTTTCAGAGGAAGCAGAGCTCCTTCACAAAAGCAAGCTGGTGTCTGGTGCTGTTCAGCCTTTGGAGAGGTCTCTGTGGTGCTCTCTTGTGCCTTTGGCTTTAGCGTGGTTGGCTCAGCCTGCCAGAATTAGATAAAGTGTGGGCTTGTAAGCAGAGCTGAAATAGTTGTCTCTATTCAGCTCCATCTTCAGAGCCAACTGCCAGCCAGGGATGAAGTTTGCATGTCAGGAGAGAGCAACTGCTTGGGAAAGGGAAGTCTGAGCTGTCTGGGGGATCAGGGACACCTCAAACGACATTGGAGGGGCCCTGGTGCTGGCAGCAAGAGGAAGGGAGCAAGCTGAGAAAAGGGTGCAGAGAAGCCAAAATAATTTGGAACACAGAAACATGAAGACTTTTAGGGAACTGTGAGTAAGTAAAGAATACCTCAGGGAGAGGAAGGGAAATTGCACAGAGGGAAGGGAAAAAGCAAAGGCAGCAAAACAGCAAAGGATCAGGAGGAGGGGAATCCTGGTGCTGGGGTGGTGCTCACGGTGGCCAATGAAGGGGTATGGCAGCAGTTCTGTGCACCTACCATAAATCCCAACATCATCATAGATGTCAGTGTCCCTGCAAAGACAAAGATGGGTGCTGTGGGCAGTGGGGTCTCCCATGTCCCACCACCTCCCAAGCCCAAGGCAAGGAGCAGCTCCTGCTGCCGTATCTGTCTCATCTCCTCCTGACCTGCCTGTGGACTCTGTCCAGCTGCAGCCCCGTCTCCCCCTCCCAGTGCTGTGCTCTCCCTGCATGGCTGGGACCATCTGGAGTGGGGTTAAGATGACTTTGGCCCCTCCCAGGTTGGTGGCCTCATCCCAGGCTGTCAGGAGCTGCAGACCTGGCCATGCAGAGGGGCTGCACCCTCATCCTGTGCCAGCAACAGCTTTCAAGCAGTGTCTGGGCAGGTCCCACACGAGAGACCACAGTTTAGAGAGTGCTTCCAATGCCTCAGTGACAGAATCTCTCCTGACACCAGAAATGGCAGGTTCCACCCCAGAGGAACCAGCTGGAGTTAGGCTTATGGTCACAGCATGAGCTGGGGAGTTCTGAGTTGTCAGCCAGGACTGCTTTAGTACTGGCCACTCATGGAGCAGCTCTTGCAGCACATGGAGTGGAGATGAAAGGGCTTGAAAGGTACTCACAGAGGCAGCATCACGGCCTGGGGCACATAGCCATCTGCAAGAGTGAAGAAAAACATTCCAGGTTGTGCTGGGAACCAGGGCATGAGTGGGAATCACCCCAGCTCCCCCCCTGCCCAGGGTTTAGCAACACCTCACGTTCCCTGAAAGAGCTGGGACAAGGAGGAATCCACCTCTGGGCAGCCAAGCTGGACCCTTTGGAGGAATCTGCTCTGGGCAGTGTCAGGAAGGAGCCTGCCAGGCTGAATAGCAGCTGGCAGGGAACAGCCTCATCCCTCCCTCTCTGCCTGAGGGATCTGCAGCCCGTTCCACCTGAGCATCCCTCAGTGCAGACACAGCTTGTAGAGTTTGAGCCCACAGCAAAGCCTGGTGTGCCAGGCTGGTGGCCTGGAGGCTTCAAGGACTGCAAAAGCTTTTAGCAGAGGGAAAGGACAAGCCCAGCTCACAGCAGAAATGCTGCTGCTGAGTTTCCACTCAAGAAGAGCAGGACATTTGTGCAGAGGAAAGTGGGAATCTTCTCAGGGTAGCAGGGTACCTGTCAGATCTAAGAGGTGGAGATCTGTCAGGAGGTGTTTGCATGAAGAAGCTTCTACCCAAACTGTGCTGTGCTCCCTGCTGTGGGTGAACCCCATCCCCCTACAGACTTACACCTCCCCTGGCTGTTCCGGCAGAGGATTTGCTTCTGATTTGTAAACTGAATGACATCAAGGATTTCTCCCCGTCTCAGTGGCAGGTTCTTGGCTCCGCCCCTCTTCTCTGTTGTTGCAGGATCGACCATCATCTGAGTCAGGACATTAATGCTGCCTTCGAACTGAAACACAAACAGCAGTGCCTATGGGGAGTTATGTCAGGCAGGTCCAACCACTGTCCCTCCTTGAAACAAAGCAGATTCCTCTCTGGCCGAATGGTCTGTGGGACTGGTCTGATCTGGGTGAACAGGGCTGGTGTTACCCGGAGAAAGAAAGCAGGATGTGATCTGGGCATCACTGGTCCCTGTGACGCAGAGCTCCTTTCTGCCATTGCACTGCACCCTTCCCAGGAGGGTGATCACTCACTGCTGCTCACCTTGAATTTTTTCCGAAACTCCCTGTCCATCTTCTCTTCCTTCTTACATGCCTTGAGTGTCATGGTATCCATCTTCTGGGAGACCTGGGGTCCTCTGCAGTCACTGAAAGCCGTGGGAAGGTTCAGATGATCCCATGCTCTGCTTCCTCCCGTCCCCTTGTCCCTGACAGCTGCTCCCCATCGCATTTCCCTGTGCCAGTTCTGGGGCTATGGGGGCTCTCAGGGCCGGGTGTAGAGCCTGCAGCTTGTGCTCTTTACCACAGACCTTCCGATTGTAAGGCCAGCAGAGACCATTAAAGCAGCAGTTTTGTCTGAGCAGCAAGGAGCCCTGGCCATTTTGGGACCCTTAGAAAGAGTAAAAAAACCCCGTTACCTCTGTGTAGCTGCCAGCAAGGTAACACTGTCAGAGGCTCGGCCAGCATTTCCACCTGTAAAACCAAACTCCGGGAGAGATAGAGCCAAGAGGCTGCTGTGAGGTGTAAACACCTGCCAACACAGGATACAAAGAGCAGCAAGAGCTTTTTCTTCCTTGGACCAAATCCTGAGTTTGCCCAGAACTGTGGAGGGATCAGGCTTTCAAGTGCCCATTTACAAGAGGAACCCACTGCCCTCCTGTGTGGGGAGCAGCAGGCTTAGCACAGGCCCTGCCACTGCCCACGGCTCACTGGGGCCTCACAGCTCTCAGGTCTCATCCCAAACAGCATCCAAGCCCCTCCTGTACTCACCTCCTCTGGGGGAGGGATACACTGGCAGCTGGGACACAGAAGGCAGCGGAAGGTCTGAGATTCTCCTGGCCAGCCCAACAGACTCAACATCATCATATATCTCATCTTTATCCCTGCAGCGAGGCAGAGCACAGTTAGGAAGTGCTGCTGCAATGATGGCATTGGGGCTGAGGGCAGAATCAGCTGCCAGGAGGAGGCTGGGGAATAAGCAGGTGGGCTGGCCATGGACTGGCCCTGGCTCTGGGGCAGAGCTGGGCAGCAGCTCCGTGCCCTGTGCCAGCAGCTCCTCACACAGCTGGAGGTGGAAAGGCAGCGGGGTGTAATGGCCACAGTGAGGTGACACAGCCCCAGGGGATAGCCAAGCTTCACACTGTGGGAGCTGCTTGCACACCCTGGGCTCCAGTAGCAGGCAAGAAAACCCAAATATGCTCTTGCTGTCATGTCTTGTGCTCTTCCCAGTGTTTTGGCACAGCCTGGAAGCCACCTGGAGTAGCAGTGCCTCAGTCCTTACCCTGTGCCATCCTGCAGTGGGAACCGTGCGGGCACTGGTGCAGCACAACCTGGTTGCAGGTGACCTGTGACAAACAGCAGAACAGGAGGGAGCAGAGAGGGATTATTTCATATTTTCTCCTCAGTTCTATCAGCCACCCTGAGGTCAGACACACTCTGGGCTGGATTTAGTGCAGGAGGAGGTGGGGAGATAAAACTGATTACACATCTTGATAGAGCAAGGAGTTTTTACTCCATAGCCCATCTAGGGATTTTCTTCTAGCACACTGGTGCACAGCTTATCAGGTTCCTCGCTGAGGACCTTGAATATGTGTTTTCCCATTTGTATATTTCTAATGTTACTTTCTTCTTGGACAAGTGATAGAAGGGGAGGGGAAGAGGCCAAAACAGGTATAATGAATGTGGAAAACTGCTAAATTTCAAATATGTATCAGAGTCAGGGCAAGTCCTGGATATCTCCTCGTGCTCGGGAGCATCATCAGCCAGAATGCTGCCCCCTTTACAATTGCCAGCATGATGACACCCCTGCTAACATGCCATTATTTATATCACAAGCCTTGTCTCCAGTCTGGTCAACCAGACCAACTAAAAATGGGCACAAAGACTTGAGTACAACATCAAATCTCTGCTTGTATATGGTACCAAGTAATACACAATCAGATACTTGGCCCTAAAAATGATAAGATTGCCCTAAAAATTAACAAAAATAATCAAATCAAGGCAAGGTGTATTTCTAGATGTTGCAGCTTGCCTCAGGAACCATGAGACAAATGGGTACTTGTGGGCAGCCATGTGAGAATCTCCCAGCACAACAGCATAGCCAGCCCTGATAACACCTTTTAAGTATAACATAGACCAGCTCAATTTTTCAGTTCTCTTAAAGAAAGGAAGGGAAGTCTAATCTCATGGTTAGAGAAATTGAGCAACAAATGGTATTCGAAACAGCTTTCATCACCTGGAGTGTGGATTAGCAGAACAGCAACTGTGAGAAACCACAGCAGCCCACATCTGGAGGGCCACTGTGGAGGGTGGCAGGGCAATGTCTGACTGTCACCTCCCCAACTGCTCAAGCCCATCACCCCAGGCCTGCCCCTGGGCACCTCTGGGAAAAGTCTGGCCCCATTTTCTCCCTGTTAGGTAGCTGTGGGAAGTGAGATCTCCCTTTCCTCTCAGCTGAACAAGCCTGGGTCTCAGCCTTTCTTTTTCCATGTGCTCCAGTCCCCAACCATCTTGGGCTCACTCCAGTTTGGCAATATCTCTCATGTTACTTACTCCAACCTTACTTCCTACAAACCCTCCAGAGACGGAAACTTGTGCCCAGCCGGGGACAGGCCACTTTGTTTCTTCACCTGCCCTCCTCTCTCATCCTCATCCTCATGCTATTGCCTATAAAAGCCCCTTTGGTAATACAAGCCTCTACCTCTCCATCAGCCCTCCCAGTATTTCCATCTCCCAAGAGCTGCAGAGATTTGGGGAGATTTTAACAGGGGAGATTTACCTCCCTGAATGAGCAGCACCCTTCCCTGAGGGACTTTCATGTGCCTGGCCATACCCAGCTGAGCACTCCTTAGTTCTGTGGCAGGACGGATGGATGTCCCAGGATGTGCAGCTGCTCTGAACTTTGCCAAATCCACATCAGGAGGGCGCTGGGGCTTGCCTGGCTTCACTCCCAGTTCCCTGATGTGTGGCAAAGGCTTCCTCTGGGGCAGAGCTCGGTGATCTGTCCTTTGGGGGCTTCCCACAGCAAGCAGGGGGGCGGCAACAGCTGTGCCTTTGGCAAGAACTGCTGGAGCTCCCTTGTCTTTGGCAGGTGGCTGTGTCTGCTGGGCTGGCTTCCTGTGGGCAGGATCAGAGCTGGCTTGCACCTTCTTGTTCAACACATGTCCTCCTGGCTTTGCAGGCACTGGGTGGAAGCTGGCATCTTGAGACCTCCCCTTCTTCCAACTCACCATTTGTGCTGGGTTCTCACAGGCAGTGGGAGGTGAATGCTGTCCCAAACTCTGACCTGTACTGTGGGATGGAGAGGGCCTGCTGCAGTCCACTCTCCTGCTCCAGGGGAGCTGCTGAGGAGGATCACCCTTGGAGGCTGTGGCAAGGGTCTGTCCTGGTCCATGAGAGGCTGCAGGGTGAGTCTCTGGCCAGCCACCCGCTTTGGGAAGGTCTTTCCTGTTCTGTTGGAACTTTGCCTGAAGGTGCCTCACCATGGCATCTCTCCCCTCCAGATGTGTCTGCAACCATTAAGAAAAACAGTTCCAGTTAAAACACCATGGAGGAAAATGAGTCAAAATTCCCACAGGAAATGTGGTATTCTTTCAACACGCTCTCACACTAAGTCTTCTCCACAAAATGAGAGATTCTCCCTTAACCTTTGCTCAAAAAGGTCCTGAAACATATCTGAGAAACCAACATTAAGCTGTACCAATCTGGGACCAGGTTACCCCACCACAAGGGCATCCAGGAGACCTCCCATGGAGTGTTTTGGTCTGATCCACCCTCTGTCTACTACCAGGGACCATCAAATCAGAGGGATTGGCTGGTAGTAGCAAAGCTCCTGAGGGCAGAATCTGAGATCCAGAGATTTCCCAGAGCTCAGGTGGGAACAACCTGCCTTGTCCTGGTCCTCTTTTCCATGATGAGTTGGTGGGGGAGACCACACACAGCCATTGGATCCCTCCCTGGAGGAAAAGCTGGGGTGGCACTGCCGAGACTCATCCCACCAAAGCCTGAGTGCAGAAAAAACAAAGCCAAGAGGCAGCAGACTGCCCTACTTTTCTGACATGTGTCTTTCCTGTGTGGTTCACACTGTGCACACACAAACCAGGACACATCTGCTCCAGCACAATGCTAGATGCCTTCAGCTTCCTCAGAGACCAAAATTCACCTTTTACTAGAGCCTCCAGAGAACAGCTGCCTGGAGGAGGCTGTGAAGGAATCTCAAAAGAAGGCTGCCAGGTTGGAGGTATGGCACAAAGCTATGGGATGGGCTACATTTTTCCTAAGCTTCTCAGGTGGACCTTGTAAAAGTGGAGGGATCACCTTACCCTCCCCATCTCTCTCCCATGCCCTTGTCCCCAGACCACACTGTCCCTTTGCACCAGAGCTGGCTGCTTCGCTGGAGCTGTACGCTTCAATTTTGGAGTTCTTCTCCTTCTGGGATTACCATTTTGGTTTGTGGTTCCATACTTTTTATTTTCACAAGGGAAGGGCTGATACGGAGAAAAGCCGATGCAATGTTTTTAGATGTAACTGATCAAATGTGTATGTACAGACTTACAAAAGTGCAAGTTTCCCAGACAAATACCTCAGTTTTCCTGGTAAACCCTCAAATGCAGCACTTGGCATAGTAGTGTTGAAGCAGCATGAATGTGCCATTTCCTGTATACCAGCAGAGGGGCTTTCACTGAAATTAGTACAAAAAGCAACATTTTCCAGATTCCCAAACATACTGTTGGGGTTTTTGACACCTGAATGATTTGGTGGTTTGTAACTGTAAGTTTTAGACCTGTTCCATGAGCTGGGACTTGCTCAGAGCCCTTGGATGTACAGCACTGCCATCACTGTGATCAGTTCCAGGTTTTCTGATCCATTTTGTGCTGGTGAGGGCTCTCCTGAACTCAGTGGGAGTGTGGCCTCCTCCTTTCACAGATATTTATATTCAGCCTAAGTGCACCAGCAAACCTTCCAATGAGCTCAGAAACTGGTCAGAGACCTTTGAAGCTCCATCCAGCTCGGAGGTACAGGAGTGCTCTGTCTTTCAGGAGGAGCGAGGGTCTTGGCCAGATCCTGCCAAGGATGTCCCACAAGGACATCCCTAAAACCCTTCCAACCAGAACTTAGGGCTCCCAGTGTCCCATCCCCATGTCCACTACAGCCCAGGTCTGGTTCTTACTCACCATCTCCCATCAGTGGATGCTTTCCTGTGTGCTCGCCTCCTTGCCAAAGACCACTCAAAGCATTCAGGACAAGCCTCTCTGAAGCCCCCTCCCTTGAAACCAGAAGCTCTTTCCTAACCGCTGGTGAGGTGCTGTGTGCAATGCCAGGAAGTTGCTTTTGCCTGATGGGGAGACCACACAAGGAGGAGGAGAAAGAGGAGGAGGAGGAGCAGCTCTGGGTACATCACTAGTTTGGCTCTGCTGCTGTTTGACACTTGCAGCCCACCAAAAGTCCTGCTGCCATAAGAGTCGTTTCCAGAGGAAAGCCACAGTTTTGGGAACTGCAGAATGCGAGGGGATGGGATCAGGAAGGTGGGCAATGTCCTGGTGGCCCAGGATTCCTCTGCAGGTCAGGTCTCAAAGCTGCACATGACTTGCAGAGTGGGGAGGTGCAGAGGATGCACAGCTGAGGTCTGCAGGAGCACAGAAAAGCTGGGTGAGGGCTGTGGCTTCCTGGAGTATCCACAACTGCAGGACATGAGCTCTGCTGAAGAGCCTAATTCCTCTGGGAAGCAAGGGGAAACTGCACGGCAGGGTGCTGTGTCGGACAGTCTAATTGTCCTGGTGTCACTATTTACTGCCTCTGAGGCAGGAACGGTCTGACAGGTCCAGTCAAGCCCTGACAGGGGTGCTGTGGCCTGCTGGTTGATGCTGATGTCCCTGCTCCAGGATTGGCATGTCCCTGCTCCAGGACTGGCATGTCCCTGCTCCAGGATTGGCATGTCCCTGCTCCAGGACTGGCATGTCCCTGCTCCAGGACTGGCATGTCCCTGCTCCAGGATTGGCATGTCCCTGCTCCAGGATTGGCATGTCCCTGCAGCCCTTTGAGAAGGTGTCCCACCAGCAGTGCCCGAGGTGGCTCCTGCCGGCCGATAGTTTAAGGACAAGTCAGAGTTTGAGGACATGGGGAAGGCTGGGGTGGGCACCTGCTGGCCAAGGGA
>VXBR01007321.1:0-10865 GCA_013400215.1 Cisticola juncidis | reverse complement strand
GGCGCGGGTGAAAGCGCTGGTGAAGGCGGACCCGGACGTCACCCTGGCCAGCCAGGAGGCCGTGTTCGTGCTGGCGCGGGCCACGGTGAGGGGCGGCCCCTGGGGCCCCGGAGGCCGGAACGCTGCGGGATGCGAGGATGCTGCTCGGTCTTTCCCAGGACGTTTTTCGTTCCTCCTGGGCGGCCGCTCACGGACCCGCGGGGCGGTTGCGACCGGCCCGAGCTGGGGAAGGGTGTGGAGCACCAGGAGCTGCTGAGGGAGCTGGGGAAGGGGCTCAGCCTGGGCAGAAGGAGGCTCGGGGGTCACCTTCGGGCTCTGCACAACTCCCTGACAGGAGGGGGCAGCCGGAGGGGAGTCAGTCTCTTCTCCCAAGCAAGAAGGCACAGGATGAGAGGAAACGGCCTCAGGCCTTACGATATTGGGGAAATTCCTTCGTGGAGAGACTTGTCAAGCTCTGGCACGGGCTGCCCGGGGCAATCACCATCCCTGGAACTGTTAAAAACAAAGTAGCACTGGGGGATATGAGGTGTTGGTGAACGTGGAGGTGATGCTTGGGTTGATGGTCGGACACAATGATCTTAGAAGTATTTCTCCACCTGAAGGATTTCATGATTCATCTCCTCAGCACACGACACCTTTCTCCCTTGAGAAGGTGCCCTGGGGGCGCCTGGTGTGGAGCAGGTCTCCCAGAGAATGGGTTTGAGGAATCCACACTCCTAGCTTTCTCCCTCATTGCTTGTCCTGTGCATCACTGTCCAGCTATTTCCTCTGGTATTTCCAGACCAGTTTACCGGGAATGGGTAATGTTAGGATGAAGATTCTGATGTAATCCTGAAGCCTTGTAGGACCTTTCTTTTTCCCCAGGATATTCTCTCTTTCATCTCCTATGTGAACCTGTCCTGTTTTGCCTTGCAGGAGCTGTTTGTTGAAACCATAGCCAAAGATGCTTACATGTATGCCCAGCAAGGAAAAAGGAAAACCCTGCAAAGAAAAGACCTGGGTATGGGAACATGTTCTGTGCTGGCCTCAGCAAAGGGTTGCTGCAATAGGGGATTTTTCTACCTGTCTGGAGGTGCTGAAGTAATTATGGATTTATTCTTCCTTTCCCTGAAGATGGGAGAGAAAAGCTTCTACCAAAGACTACACTAATAATTTCACACACTATCTCCAAAACAAGTAAATCTCTGAAATTGGTCACTGTGCTGTGATGTAATTTCAAATACTGCAGTTTGAAACAGATGCAAATATGGAGTTGGTTTATCTATTTTAATTGGTCTCAATTTGCTTTTCAGATAATGCTATTGAAGCTATTGATGAATTTGCTTTTTTGGAAGGTGAGTTTCTACTTGATTTCAGTATTTTGTATAATCACCTACTTAGGAGAGAAAGAACTGAATCATTTGCAAAGCTCTCTGCTTCCACATCCTCAGTAATTCCTAGTGTGGATTGCAGTGCCCCTCTGAGCACTGGAATGCTCAGCTGGACCCTGAGGCATGTGCAGTAGTTTTTTGGGCTAGATTTGGTTTTACTCGTATGTGATTTGCTTAAAGTTACTGCACTTTCTTTTGCCAGCTTGTAAACAAGATTTATTTGTTCACAGAACCACACTTCTGATTCCTGAGACTATAATGTGTTTTTTCATTTTCAGGTACTTTGGACTGAGCTGGACAGAGACAGAGCTCTCTGGAGAAAGAGACTGCAGCTGTGGTGCGAGATGGAAAGCAGGATGCTGAGAGTTCAAAAATCATTCCTAGAACTGAGACACTGCAGTTGAGACATGGCAACCATGATGTTTTGTATAAAGTTGAAGTTATTGTAATTTCTTTATTTAAAATGCATATTTTTTCACAACTATTTTGTATGTCCCTTCCCATGTGGCTGTAGTGCAGCTCTCTGCTCTGGCCAGGTTACACAGCAGTTACTCCCAGTAGCAGTCCCAGCCTCTTTGGGTACTCTGCAGCACCACAGAGCTGTGAACAGAGTGGCTTGGCTCAGGCACAAGGATTTTTTTTTAAGGAAATGTGGGTTTTGTCATATATGTTTGTTTCTTAACACAATTAAATTTTTTTGTTGTTGTTGTTGAGCAGTTGTGCTGATTTCTGCTCTGGGCTGGGGTTCCTGTAGCTTGGTGGTAACTGGTGTAGTTTTGATAGGATGCTTTCTCTAGCATTTTGGTTCTGCCAATTGTTTTCACAAGGCATCCATTCCAGAGAAACCCAGCTGTCCTCCAGGAACTGGGGATAAGCTCCAGGGGAACTCTGCTTGTTCCAAGGGTTGTGCAGCTTCTGTAAGTGTCTGTGATTGTTGCACTTGTACGTAATTGTAGGAAAAAAAAACCCAACCCCCTAAACCTTATTTTGAATGCCAGGGGTGTGTCCATACTGCTATCACTGTTCCCTTTTGTGCTCTCACTCCTGAATCTGGCAAAAATTTCTTCCCTGGGAGCTGGACCTGTTCCCTGTGCTGTGTCCCTGGGTGAGTTGGTGCAAAGATCTGAGTTCTGTGGTGAGGGGCCATGTGCATCCTGTGCTCAGGAATGCTGCTGCCATCAGCCGTGTCTGAGCCCCTCCATCACAGCCCTGCTGTGTGCCAGCACAAGGGCCAGCACAAGGGCACCAGCACTGCCTCTGCTGATTCCAGGACTCTGGTGACCAGAGCTTTCCTCCTTTAACTAACTAGCGCTTTCCCATGTGGAGTTAACAGCAGAGCTATGTGGCTGGGGGGGACATGCTGCTGTCACTGCTGTGACATGTCCTGCTGTCCTGCCAGTGTTGTTCAAGTGCCCCTCTGACTCCATTTGGTGTGGGGAGGGACAGGACAGGGTTATCCCCAGATAAAATCATTGAATGGGATGAAGGAGGATGAAGGATGCATGTTCTTTCAAATGAGGGTATTTGAGAGTGGCTCCTAGTCACCACAAACTTAAATTACTTTGGAAGTGGTGGTAGGAACAAAGACCCCCAAGGGAGCTTCCCCAGGCTGTCAGCAAATCCAGTGGCTCTCAAGAAACACTTTGAAACTTGCTGGGAGCCTGCTTGAAGCCTGATCATGCTGGGAGCACAATCCTGGTCATGTGGGAGAGATGCTCTTTCCCAGGCTGCTGAGGTGTTTGTTCAGATCACAGTCACAGGACATTTGCTGGGATATGCAAGCCCGTTTGGCTCAGAGGTGTTCACCTTCTCCCCTGCCAGGGAGGGCAGGTCTGAGTGTCAGAGGTTCCTGTGCTTCCCAGGGTGCAGCGTGCAGGACCCACAAGCTGTGCTTTTCCCCGCAGGGCTGTTGCAGGCTCCCATCTTGGCCAGTGAGTTCCTTTTTCCTTTTTGTCTGTGGTACTGCTTTGGCCTCTGGTGTGGGTGAGCAGGGGGGCGTGGTGTGGGCTGCCGAGGGCTCTGCTCACGTTTGATGCTGCTGTGGTTGGTGTTTGCTTTCTACAGTGAAGAGCACAGAGGAGTGTCTGCACTTGGCAAGCAGTGTGGGGGGTGTGTCAGGGGGAGCTGCTGTGCAGGAATCTGGGGCTCCTGGTGCCCATGGGCTCCTTCATGGTGTGGGAGGGGACTCCCAGCTCTGCAGTAAGGTGGAAGTAGAAGAGAACAGATAAACAGTGAGATAACAGTTCCAGAGCGTTTTCCTGGAGTAACTAAACGGGGTGTTCAGCCCACCTGGCCAGGATCAGATGTGTCATGTCCATCTGTAACAAAATCTCTTCTTTGTGCTGGAGCCATTTAGCTCAGGACAGGGAGTGGCTGGAGCTGTGCTGGTACTCCGTGCCTCATCCCAGCTCAGGCAGAAAAGGTGGGGAATTGTAACTGTGTTGATGCTGGGCTCGGTGGTTTGTGACCGCAGGTGCAGGAGCCAGCAGCAGTGATGGAGGAAGGGAATCTGTTTGCAGAGAGGGGCTGCTGCAGGAGGCAGAGCCATTTCTTCCACATTGGGCACGGTAAGTTCATAGAACCATGGAGTTGTTTGGATTGGAAGAGACCTTAAAGCTCATCCTGTTCCACCCCCTGTCACAGGCAGGGACACTTTCCACTGCATCAGGTTGCTCCAAACCCTGTCCAGCCTGGCCTTGAACACTTCCAAGGATGGAACAGCTACAGCTCCTCTTGAGATCCCCTTCACCATCCAGAAACCAAGATTCTTGATGCTTCCACATTTACATTGTGCCCATCCCTTGACTGGTTTGTTTTTTGTTTGGTTTTTTTTTTGTGTTGAAGTTTTCCAAGTGACTTTTCCATTGGGGGATTAAGGACAGAAATGTGCTGGGGACCTGTTGCTCAGATAATCCAGTACTTAAACATCTTTTGTAGCACAGGAACTGATGAGTAGCCAGACCCCAAAGGAGTTCCTTTGCACAAAGGACCTGAGCTGCGCCGTGGTTGATTCTGTGTTTGAATTCCCTGTTTATTGGTGCATAAGTTCAGGACAACTGCAGACTTTTGCTTCCCAGGATTGATGTTGTAAGTCCTATCAGCAGTACAACAAGCTGCCCTGTGAAAGTAGAGAAAGCAGAGGAAGTAGAAAGAAGCTCCATTTGTTCATCATAAAAAGTCTGTGGCTTTCAGGAGCAGTCTGTGGGCCCAGTTCCCCTTTGCATTGGCTGTAAGGACACAATAGCTTCACACTCTGAAGTTTCTTAGGAGTTTTGAGCGCGTGAGAGTAGCACTTGTACAAATTTAACCTTTAATGTTTGCCAAATACCAGCTTCTTGTGTACAGTAGGAATGATAAAATTATCATACCCAAATTAAGAGCTGTTACAAGCAGTGACAGCTTGTCAGCTCCAGAGACATTACTTTAGACAAATAAATAATGATGAAAATATAGTCACAGAATCACAGAATATGGTGAGTTGGAAGGGACCCACAAAGATCAAGTCCAACTCCCTGCCCTGTACAGAGCCATTTCCAAGAGTCACATCATGTGCCCCAGAGCACTGTCCAAATGCTCCTTGAGCTCTGTCAGGTTTGGTGCTGTGACTATTCACTGGGGAGCTTGTTGCAGTGCCTGACCACTGTCTGGAGGAAGAACCTTTTTCTAATACCCAGCCTCAACCTCCCCAACATGACTTCAGCCCATTCTCTCAGGTCATGTCACTGTCACCACAGAGGAGAGGTCAGTGTCTATCCCTCCTCTTCCCTTCCTTGGAAGGTATAACTGCAATGATGTCTCTCTTCGGTCTCCTGCAGGCTGAACAGACCAAATGCCCTCAGCTGCTCCTCAAATGGCTTCCCCTCAAGCCCTTCACCATCTGTTGCTCTCCTTTGAGCACTCTCCAGCAGCTTTGGACCCTTCTGATCTTGTGGTGCCCAAAGTGCCCCCAGCACTGGAGGTGAGGCTGCCCCAGGGCAGAGCAGGACAATCCCTCCCTGGCCCCGGTGGCCCTTTGGGCTGCCAGGACTCAGCAGTGACTCAGATCCAACTTGCACTGACCAGGACCCCCAGGTCCCTTCCCAGGGCGCTGCTCTCCAGCCTCTCATTCCCAGCCTGTCCCTGCATCCAGGGCTGCCCCATCTCAAGGGCAGGGTCCAGCACTTTCCTTTGTTGAACTTCATATGGTTGGTGATTATCTAGCCCTCTGATTTACTGAGGTCTCTCTGCAGCACTTCCCTGCCTTGGAGGGAGTCAGCAGCTCCTCCCAGTTTGGTATCATGCTCAGTGTCCCTTCCAGTCCTGCATCCAAGACATTCATGAAGATGTTGAAGAGCACAGGACTGAGGGTGGAGCCCTGCAGAACTGCACTGGTGGCTTGTGCCAGCCTGATGTCACCCTAGTCAGTGTCACCCTTTGTGCCTGACCCATGAGCTCGTTGCTCACCCATCCATATGTTTATCCAGCTATAGGATGACAGTTTGGATCCATAAGGAATCTGGGAGAGACAGTATTAGAGACCTGTGCTGAAATTCAAAAAGATTACATCAGCTGGCTTTCCTGGGTGAACCAGGTGGGTTATCTTGTCATAGAAGGTTTGACAAGCAGGACTTTCCTCTCAAGAGGCCATGCTGGCTGTGGCCAGTCACTGTCATCTTCCAGGTGTTTTTCAACACATTCCAGAATAATCTTCTCCATAACTTTACCAAGCACTGAAATGACACTGACAGGCCTTTAGTTTTTGGGATCCTCTTTGTTCTTGAAAATCAAGACAACATTCACCAGCTTTCAGTCAGCTCCAACCTCTTTGGGTTCCCANTTGACAAGCAGGACTTTCCTCTCAAGAGGCCATGCTGGCTGTGGCCAGTCACTGTCATCTTCCAGGTGTTTTTCAACACATTCCAGAATAATCTTCTCCATAACTTTACCAAGCACTGAAATGACACTGACAGGCCTTTAGTTTTTGGGATCCTCTTTGTTCTTGAAAATCAAGACAACATTCACCAGCTTTCAGTCAGCTCCAACCTCTTTGGGTTCCCAAGAATGCTCAAAACTCATCAAGAGATATATATATATATATAAAATATTTGCCTAAAAATAAAAATCACAGCTTGTATGGCAGCAGAATCAGGAGAACAGGGTTTAACAGTGTCTTCAGCTGGCACAGTGTCCTTTGACAAGTGCCAGCTGTCTTCACCCTGCTGTGAGTGAGGAGCATCCACAGGAGTCACCACTGGAATGGCTGGTAAGCTGGGAATTGCTGCCTGGCTTCCTGCTCACTCCTTCCCTGAGCAAAGGGACCCTCAGGCAGCCAGCAGCAGCTGTAACCCAAGTGTGAGTTTTAAATGTCCCTTCCTGTTTCCTGGTCCCCTGCAGCTGGCACTGGGTACACCGAAAGTCCATTTTTAAGTCAAATGCAAAATCTACATTTTTGCAGCACACAATGGGTCTGTGATTTCAGCAGGTCAAAGCAAACGGATTACAGAGGTGGATGATGCTGTGGGTACTTTTCATGCAAATTTTCTTCCCTATTATCTGATGAAATAAGGATTTATATCAATAAATCTTGGAGTATGGACACTGCTACTAAGGAAAACTAACTAATTTCAAAAGGATTTCCAGTAGAAACAGCCTTTAGCCAATGGATGCTGCTAATCTCTAAACTCAAAATACAGCAGAGCAAACCAATCCAAACCTGTGTGCCATGGTCCTGTGCCTCCCCAGCCCCCCACCTGATCCCACCTTCACAGCCTCTGACCCAAAGCTGAAGTGCCAGTGCAGGAGGTGTGGAGAGCTGCAGAAGTGGGGTTTGGCTGGGGAGACAGGTTTGCTTCCAGCTTGAGCAGCTTCCCTGGCTCCAGGAGAGACAGAGCCCTTTGCCTTAGACCCGCTGGGCTGAGACTTTCTCTGAATGTGCAAGATCTGTGGTTCAGCCACAGCTGAGCATCCCCTTTTCCCTTTGCTAATCAGGGCACTCACCTGTTCCCATCCCTCATGTGCTCACCAAAGAAAAAGCCTGTGATTTCCTAGTGATATTTTAATATTTTTTAATCTGTGTGCACTGACCAGTCTAATATAAAGTATTTTATTCCTGGTCTGTAAACACTAGTTTGATGTGAGAGCACTGCTAGATTTCCCTTAGGAATTTCCACTCAGACTGCAGGAATCTTTCTCCCAGAGACTTCCCAGGGGTGGGCCATGTATTTTTGTCAGTGTTTGTGTGGTGTTCAGCCGTGGTTTGGGCTCGGTATCACATAACAGGAGTGGTAACCCCTGGTGGATCCAGCAGACATTTCTGGCAGTCCTGTCAGTGTGGACCTGGGAAGTGCAGCTCCAGCTGCCCATCCCAGCGGATCAGCTCCCTCCTCCTCGGCGTCTCAGACCTCTCCAGACAATCCTCCATGCTCTATTTCCTAAGGAGCAGGAAGGTGAGTGCTTGGGGCAGGGGGAGGGTCAAGTGCTGGCGACTGGAGCTGTGATTTTATACACGTTTTAAAAGACCTGCTTTTGGCTTCTGAGAAAATTTCTCACTGAGTCTCTCACCCTCCCCTGGTCTGAGCAGTGGCTTGTGCAGGCGAGGCAGATGGAAACTCTCCAGCAGTGCTGGATGCCTCGGGGCAGAGGAAGGGCCAGAGCTCAGCCAGGAAGGGGCTGTGGCAGTGCCCACCCGGCTGCCCTGGCAGCATCTGAGCATGGTTTCATCTGAGGCGTGTTTCTGCCTCTTTGAGCAAGACTGACAGGATGTCTTTCCCACATGATGTGCCATGTGTCACTCTTAGGAGGGACTCAAAGGAGCCTGTGCATTTGGGGACATGGCTGTGGTGCTCTTCTCATCCCAGGAGCTGACATTGCCTGAAGTCCAATCTCCACTGTGATAAAAGACCCTGGAGAAGGGTGGAAACTCTGTGGGTGCTGCACGTGTGTGTCCTGTGAGGGATCACCTGTAGCTAAGACAAATCTTTTTAGCATTTGTCTCTGTTATCAGCACCGTGGCACTGATATCAGCACCGTGGGGCAGCATCCTCCAGGCAGGCAAGGTGAGAGAGAGAGGAGCAAAAACGGAGCCAGTTCCAGGCCAGGGGAGGTTTGTGTTAGGAGCTGATGCTGGAGGCTGTTCCCCGTGCTGTGTTTTTGTGTCCCTTGGCCCTGTTCTGTGCCTCTGCAGGTGAGAGCCCTTTGTTCCTGCCCCAGGGGTCCTGCTGTGACCGGCCCAGCTGCACCTGGAGCAGCTCCTGCTCCTCAAAGGCCTCAGGGAGCTGGAGGTGGCAGAGAGTTGTCACTGCAGCACCTGCCCCGAGGAATATCTTCAGCTTCCAGCCCTGAAAACATTCTTTCCAGACTCTGCCTTGGAGGTCCTGATCAGTGTGGGGAAATGCTCTCACCCAACCTATTGTGCAGGTGTGAACTAGGGAGAGCTCCTCTCCCTCCCTCTGGGAACATGGGAAGCCCTCCTGTGTGACCAGCACCAGTGTCAAGCTCAGGGCACCCAGTCTGCTGAGCAGAGCCTCTGCCTTTGGGAGTTTTGGGATTGTGGTTTGGGGTTGAGTTTCCTGTTGCTGGGCCTTTACCACACAGATCTGCATGGTGATCATTCTCTGCCATGTGCATGGGTGAGGATGGTGATACAACCTCATGTACAGGGAGCATGGAATCAGAGTAGCCCAGGCTGGGAGGAACCTCGGGGGTCTCTGTTCTGACCCTTCCAATTAAAGCAAGGAAACCAACCTGATGATGAAAGCTCTGCTGGAAACAGAGCCCCGGGAAATGCAGTTTCCTTACTGACAGTCTGAAATGCCTTTTTAGTACCAGTGAACTACACTGAAGGTTCAAAAATCACTTGGAAACGGAAACTCCAAACTAAACCATTCCAGATGGGTCAAAACCTTCCACTGGGACAAAGCTGAACTCATTCATTGTGAACTGGTGAGCTGTCTTGTGAGTTCACTCATAAAATAACCCAAGACACATCAGCGGAGATTAATTCATTTTATCAGAATTGAAAGTGGTGTTGAAATGTTTTACCACAACTGCTTGACAAATTCCACTGTCCTGGAATTCGCTGATGTAACTTTTTTGGCATTTCTAAAGCCCGATCCGCTCATTCCTCCCGGCAGCTGCTGTGGCGGGGCTGTGGTACCGCCACTAGAGAGGGACAGAGACCGCGGCAGAGCCTGGAAAGGAGCGCAGGCTCCTGGGAATTCATTCCACGATTCTGTGAGCTGGAAAAGCTGGGAGTGGGCGGCGGAGCCCCCCGAGGGCTGTGCCCGAGGCCGGGTCCCCTCCCGGGGCTGCGCCGGGAGCCCCGCACAGGCGGCAGCAGCAGCTTTATCCAGCTGCAGGTGGAAAAGGCAATTAGGCAGCGTGAAGTGCTTTCTTCCAGAGCTGGGAGAATCAACATTTACTTCCCAGACGTGTTACTGGAAGGTGCTGGACGATTCTGTTGCCCCGGGGAGGGAAATTCAAGGAGTGTGGAGAGAGAATCTCAGTCATGGTAATAGCCCAGGGCTGGCAAATGTGGACTGGCCTCTGCCCTAGGGCAGGTCTCTGCACTTTTCCTTCTGGATCTTCCCACGTAAAGTTGAGCTTTCAGTGTCATGGTAAAGACTTGAAAACATCGGAGGAATGAACGGGGCCGGGGTGGGGGGAGGCTGTGTGTGTGTCCTAGTGAGGGATATTAAAATCTCACCCAGAAATACTGAGTTCCAGAAATGTCTTGTCATTTTGTGTCCCACTCTTAAGGCATCTTGGAGATTCTTGCTTTCAAAAATCACTTTTCCTTCCCCTGGAAACAGCTCCATCCTGGAACTTCGAAGTCTCCTCCGGCAGCTGCTGAAGTACTTGGAAGGGAGCAGGAAACGCTCAAAACCTGTTCAAAGCCAGGAGCCAAATACAAACCCCAAAGGATCCACACACAGGGGCTGGAGCAGGGCAGGACGAGGTCCTAGATAGAGCCTAAATCAACAGCTCGGTCATCCTTCTCCCCCTCCTCTAGCTCGCACAATGGAGATTTTTAACCCTAATTTACTTGGTGAGGGGAGAAAAGCCAGGAGATTTAGCACAGAAACAATATAGTTTCTTTCTGCACAGAATACCCATGAGCTACGCAGGACAGTCTGTGCCTCTGCCCTTCCAAGTAGATGTAGGTGCAGCTGGAGGGCCCTTGTCCCTTCTCTTCAGCTGCTGAGCCCCTCCCTGGGCCATCAGGACCTGCCATGGTGGTGAGGTGACACAGCAGCAGGGATGTGGATGTGGCTGTTGATGTGCCACTCCCCCGTCTCTGCAACCTAACTGGGAATGTCAAATCCAGACAGAACTGCCTTGTGCCCTGGGAATTTTTCAATAAGTTAAAGCTGGAATAGGAAAAGAAAAGACAAAGCAAGATTTTATTCTGCACCCCCAGAGCTGGGGCCATTGTCCACCTCCCCCTTCCACCCCTCTGGTACCAGCCTTACCTTCATCCTACACACCCAAACTGGGGCTTCCCTTCCCTTCCCTTCC
>VXBR01007320.1:189838-286036 GCA_013400215.1 Cisticola juncidis | reverse complement strand
TTATTTCCCATTTTTCACAGTCATTTATAAACATCATACTTTGTCATTCTCAGCTCCAGCAAGCTGCCAAATCTTGATGGCTTGGGTTTTTATTCATTGCTAACTTCAGGTTCTAGGCTGGCAATACTTGATAAGCTTTGGAAATTGCCCTTCCTTGACTGTTATCCAGAGAAAAGTAAAAATCATCCCAAACCTAAGAGTCATTAAATGTGAAAAAGAAAAGACACAACTAAGTCCAACTGTGAAATGTCCCTTGCATGTCATTGTCCAGCCTAGCTGACATCAGCTGCTGCTTTAGTCTGAGCCCTGGTATGAGAAATGGAGCAAGAGCTGTGGGATTGGGTGACAGCTGAGCTGGGGCCATTGCTGTGAAACGGCTTCTGGTCTGCTAGGGGAAAAATGGATCAGGAAGACACAGTAACCAGATGAACTGAGGCTGGAGGAAGACCCAAGGAAAAGCAGGATGCCTGCAGGAATTTTTTTCCTAGTCAGGCTCCAGCTGACTTCATGTCTGGAAACCCAAGTCCTCTGCCCAAGAGCTCGTTTATGAGTTAGGTTCTCAAATGGCAGGAACCTGCTTCAGCTTGTGCTGGTGGAACACAGATGAAGAAACAAGGGATAGAGTAGAGAGGGAGCAGGAAGTGGTTACTGTACATGGAAACGGCATTTTTCACTTACCACCGACTTTAAATGACTCAGCAGAACCTTACCAGTGTTTAGGAAAGAAGTATTATTTTCTAATTTCTCTGTCTTCCACATCCTCAAGTTTATGACAGTCAAGCTATTTCAGTGCAAAAGAAGATAATTTTTCTTCTTTTGAATAAAAAGGCTGCAGCTTAGAGAGTTTTGCCTAAATACATTTTCTACCTAAAATAACATTTGAAATAATTACATTTTTTAAACATAACCTAGAATTTTTAGAATTGGTAATTAAGCAACAACATTGTAACGAATGAAAATCACTGACTGAGGAATGAGGAAAATCACTGAGGAACTGGTAATGGAGGTTTCTGATAGCTGTCCAAGTGAACTGTTATGAATGGGTCCTGTGGACTTGTCTTCCCTGCAAATCAGCTTACCACAAAAGTCACCACTCAGTGCAGCTCAGCTGCTTCTTGCAAACCAGTTAAGTATGAATGCTAAAGGAAAAGAAATTTGGGTATGAAAACATGATTTCTTCCTGTTGCT
Organism: Cisticola juncidis; assembly: GCA_013400215.1. Taxonomy (NCBI): domain Eukaryota; kingdom Metazoa; phylum Chordata; class Aves; order Passeriformes; family Cisticolidae; genus Cisticola; species Cisticola juncidis. Next base: position 284,848 of record VXBR01007320.1, on the reverse strand, counting down.
TTAAATCACATTGCTTTATATCAGTCCTCATTATTTACTCTTATTTTTTGCCTTTGCAAAAAAGTAAAATTGAGGTCCTTTCCTTATCATTTTCATGTAAAAACAAAGAGTGTATTTTCCAGAAGATGTTATTATGGATTTTTTTTAAATTCAGAGGCAAAATAAGTATCACAGCAATCAGGCATTTAATATTTGAAAAAATATTAAAGTGGCATTTAATATTTGATAAAATTAGAGACCTTCAGAAAAGTGTCTGCCAGATATCAAGATCTCATTTCAGAAGGGCATATCCATCTTTTCTTAGCTTTATAGAACTTTGTTAACTCCAGAGATTACCCTGCCTCATCACGTGAAGCTTCTACAGAAAGGACACTGCAGAAAATGTGTAACACATTTTTTCTTGTAACCTCTCAAGCTCTCACAGAGCCCTAGACTGGAACTCTTTTCCATTTTAATATGGTTCACTGAAAATATTCTTCTATAGACACAAACTGAAAGCCTGAAACACCACAGGCAATCAGATACCTAAGATGTTTCAGGAGAAAGTGGTCCATGTTTCAGCTGCTCCTGAATCATGTTCGTTTTTCCAGATTCAAGTAGATGCTCATCCTCTCAAGTGTTCTTAGTGTGCTTGCAAAAAGCTGTCAGCTTCTCCCTCAGACATTGTTTTGTTGGCTGTTTACTGGAAAAAAAATAACTCTGGAGGGAACCTCGTATGTGTCATTTGTCAATTCTGTTTCTTTCTTATTTAATGGCATGACTCACTGAGCTGAGGTATACAGCATAAATAAACAGCATGTCAGACAGCAAGTGCTAGGTTGGTGTAGTATCCCTTTTTGCCCTCTGTTCCTATCACTTAAATCCCCAAAGTTTTGCTTTCTTCTGACCACAATGCAGCTCTCAGCCCTCTGGGAATGAGAAAGAAGCCCTAACCATTTTCCAGAACCACAGTCCTTTGGGCATCTGGCATAAATAAGCAGCTATTAGTATTATTCCATTGCCTCAGACCTCTCACAGGTAGCCCACAGCAGCCAGGCTGAGCCTTCCCTGTCACAGGGGCTGCCCCAAGGGATGGCTGGCACAGCAGCACCACAAGACAGGATAACTGAAATGTGAGTGAGCTCCCAGGAAACACTACCAGGTAATTAAAACTGTAATATTGTGATGATAGACAAGGAAACACCTCTGAACAAAGATTCCTTCATGTTGTCACAGGGTGGGTGTAGTAGTCTCAAAAAACTGCTCTAGTTAGTTGGCATGTGGGAATTACTTTATACTTTCTTTTTAGGTAGATCCATTCCACACGAGCCTTTTGCAAGTGTTGGATTTACTATATCCTTAAAAAAAATTTATGTTTAAGACATTTTCAATGAATGCTTCTTTTGGCTGAGCCTCAATTCAAAGCTGCAGTAAGAGCCACTGGGTTCTTCCCTCTGTTGTGAAACAAGGTAATACACCTTTGAAAATAGACCCATGTTATATAGCTATGTAAAGGAAATTCCTTCCCACCTTTCCTCTGGCTAGCCCTTATTAAACTACTCAGATTGGGACATCAGAACTACAGTAAATATCTTTAAATTTTGAAATCTATCATGTGGTAAACACAAATGACACTATTTACTAGTGAAACCAAGTTCTGCGGCAATAAAATTTTCATTATACCAAGCAAATGCATATTTATTAATTTTGACTCAACTTTATGCATTACCCTGTTTAAAAAAAATAATTGGGAGGAGGACCAAATCAGCTTCTTTTTGTGTGTGTTAACCTTGTACACTATCCCTGCCCTTGGAAAATAATTCTCTAGTTTCCTTTTAGCAAAACCATGTGACTGTGTGCCAAAATGGGATTTCATTTGGTCAACCTAGGTTACATGACTGGGTCTTTTCACTGATTTCTATATGCCAAAAATTGCAGCTCAAAGAATATAGTTTGTTTCAAGGAGCTATTTCGGTCATCATGTTTGTTATCCCAGAATAATGATTATGATCTGGTACCATTGCCCATGGTACACAATCTGTACTTATTGTGGGTATATTTTCAGTAAATAGTTTGACAGCTGCAACTAACAATAAATACTCTTCCCAAGACTGAAAACTTCAGTACATGCTCTCTTTCTCTTACAATTTATTACTGATTTCTGATATAAGACTGCATTCTCTCTTCAGGTTTTTACATACAGCTCTAGGTAACACATCATGATAGGACTGATTAATTTTAACAGTATTTTCCAACCAGAGCTGAGAATGCCATCCAATTTCTTTTAAGGGTTTATGGTGTTTTTTTTGGTTTTGTTTTTGTTTTTTTTTTTTTTAATAGCACTTGGAATCCACTTTTGAGTGGAATTCACAGTGAAACTGTAAGATATAGCTCAAGTGGGTGTGCTCCAGGCACTCTACTTTCAAGCGCCATGTAACTACTGGCTTATCTTTCAGGACCTTTTCCAGTAAAAAACACCAGGAACAAATGTATACACAAGTTTCCAATGCTTCTCAAAACTCTAAGTTACCATCCTTTAATTAGGGGATTTGGAGATGTGAGGAGGCTTGACAGGCACCCAAGTTTAAAAATAACTCACAGCATTTTCATTTCATGTCTCAGAAAGATTTGGCAACAATTATTGACATACAATTCAAAGCAACTTTGTTTTCAAATTTCAGATGCAATTCAGGAAGCAATTGCTTTGGTGGCAAACCTGGGTTAACAAGCTCTTGATTTTTCCTCCCATGCCCAGCTGCATAGTTGTCTTGTGGATTCATAGATTTCAACCCTACCACTGAGACAGCAAGCCAAAATGCAGAGACTTAAATTAGGATTTAAATTATTACAGGAATAGACCTTTGTGGCTGATGCCATTACCCTATGAAATTTGAAATAATTTTTTAAAGGTTAGGAGAAAGATCTTGAACTGGCTTTGGAAGTTGGCCAGGACAGCCTGCAGGACTGTGAACATATCAGCAGTATATTCTTGGAAAATGAGTTTTGAAAGAGTCAGGCCATTTTGTTTGGTTCCTGTGGACAACAGGTACTATTTTCCTAATGACATCCCATAATACAACTGGAGGTGACCAGTTTATGAATGACCACTGCTAGGTCCAAACTATTAGAACTTTTACAAAGCACAAGGATCAGGCTTTTTGATCACCTGTGCCTAGCAATAAATTCAACAAGAATTCCAGGGGCCCTCCAATTACAGTAATGCTTCTGTCACACAGGAAAATGAAAAAAAAGGCCAAGAATTTGAATTTGCCAACTGCTTCTAATCTCAATATTTGTATGCATGCAGATGCCATTTCTGTCAGGAAATGGGGAAAACTTGGTTTTGGTCATGAAACCTTTTTTATTCCTATGATAACTTTCCTTCCAAACTTCAAATTATTATTTTTAACTAAGAAAAGGCAGCTCAGAATAAATTATAGAGAAGATATCTACAGAGCATTCAAGAGATAATCACTCTCACTTTGCCAGCAGCAGCAACTTAATAAAAAGAGCATTTGTTTGGCAATGCCTTACAGGCTTCACATAGCCTGGCCCAGGAGATGTCACCAGTCCCAAGAGTCACAGCAAGAGTCAAATCCTTGAGGAATTATTCCTTCTTTCTCTAACTTTTCAAACTTTTGAAAACAGCTACCAACAATAACCACAAATCAATAGGAGTGATTTTTGCAGGCATCGCTAGGTCTGCTTTCAGCTGAAATTATATCCCCAGAAACAGCACTTATTTGTATGATTTCAATGGCAACTAGCAATTTATTTTCCACAATGCCCTCATATTTTTGCAGGTGTACCTTATCTAAACTTGTTCCCCTTAGAACTGGATATATTTGGCAACAGAAAAGATGCAAGAGGAGCTAACTGACCACATTTAAATCTTTAATCTCTTGGCCCAGTGAAGGGCTGGTTTTGGGCTGCTTAAATAACTCTGCCTCATTGCCTCTGGGAGCAGTGTCCTCCCATGCTAGCACCTGAAAATTCTGCATATAAAAACTAATATCAACACACATTGTCAGGCAGACAGAACATGGGAAATAAGGTAGCCTCAGTGCTTTGGAAACAGTGAGAGGAATTAGCACCACCAAGAGAAATGAACTCTGAGAACAGAGCAGGGAAAAAGAACAGTACCACACTTACCATTACCATCCATTCTGAAACCATTAACTCCACACATTTATCGCTTGTCAACACAATCAGTCAGAGAGGAGCAATAATAACACTTACAGCATTATGTTTGCATAACTGTAATCAAAGTTTCCAGTTTTCTCATAGGTTAACCTGTAAAACAAATTTTGAACTATTAGACTGGAGTTAAATAGTTTATCTTTCATACTTGTCCCCCAGAGAAACACTTCTCTTGCAATGCACTAACACTTGCATTGACAAACAGTGTTTTTCTTAGACCTGAAATGCCACAGGACTTTATCAAGTCAGGCTCACTTCTCAGAAGTGGTTCTCTTGAATGGCTGCAAAGTGATCCCCTTTCTTACTCATTTCCCCCTTTAACTCTGCCCAGTGGCAGGTTACAAAGCCCTCTTAAAGCTGTTGATGAGATCACAGTCATCTAGGAGGCTGTGATGGTACAGAAAGGTTGCTGAGCTCTGACACCTGCCCTCCCGCACACCAGTGAGTGAGAACAGTTCCCAGATGGAAATGTGACCGTCTGCACTTGTGACAACATTTATTTCTGATCCTGTCCATGAAGAGGGCACTGCTCTTATTCCATTGCTCTGGGTCACTGGTTGAACATGGGGTGAAGGACAGCAGAGTAAATACTATCTGCTGTCACAGACCTGTGACAAATTGGGGAACTGCTGATTCCCGCAATGATGCTCACTTCCATAAGCTCACTGCTTGTAGGAAATACTCCTTTTCCCTGAAAGATGCTTTTATTTTAACTCTGGGCTCCACTCATTTTGAACTAGGTGCTGTTCTCCCCACTGCTGAGTTGAAGAATCACTGCTTTTATTTCTGCCTGAGATTTGTAGCTGCTGACAACCTCTTCATCAGATACTGCTTGAAACTTCAGTCACAGGAAGGCCTAATCATTTCTGGCTTGTTAAAAGCATATATTCCTATGACAACCTAGCATCTCTTTTTCTTAAAAAAAATAAAATAAAACAAAACAAACAAACAAAAAAACCCTCAAGCAGTAATAAGGTTATCCTGCTTTACATTTATACTCACCTCTGCCTATTTTAAGTCAATCATAAACAAAGCATTAGGAAATAACTTTAAATTTCTGGAAATAGTAATTTATTTCTTTTTTTTTTGCAAATTTTCTTGTTGCTGAGCACTTCTACAAAAGTCTGTACCAAAACAACCCTCTGGCAGCAGCAGCTTTGATGGTAACTTTGTGCTGTCACCCACAATTCAAATCAACCTATAAAAAGGAGTGATCCCTTCCTGACAGGCATACTAGGAGATTTTCTTGGCATCCAACAGCTTCTTCATCTGTTCATCTGTTATTGCTGGTGCAAAAACACCAGCAAGGGCAGGTGTTATTTTCTTCTAGGAAGGAATGAGAAAAGTTGAATGGCAATAACCTGTGAAAAACATTCTACGTTTTCAGTTCTTAGAAATGCATCAGCACTTTTGCTGCACGCAGTTTGGTACAACTGAACACTTCTTTGGCTTAGAGACTTCACAGCAGCACCAGGGTCCAGAGATGCTGCCTGGGGAGAACACTCCCTTTCATGCTCAGAGAACCTGCAATACCCACATTTCACCATCTCTTGGATGCTTTTTAATTAGGCACCACAAGGGTTTTAATAGATGTGACTTAGAGTCCATCCTGTCTCATTGGTAAGGCAGGGGTTCACCAATTTTTTAGTTCCAACCATAAGTTTCCAAAAAACACAGTAGGACACTGCTTCCACACATACTACAGATTATAAACATGCCCCTGCTTTGTCTCTTGACAGCAATCATGAAGGAAAAATAGTGGAGACAATTAGAGATTGCCAACTGATCAGATACTGCTTTGCAATTAGTTTTAAGGTAATGAATGGCATTTTCATCCCCAGAAAAGACCCCTAAATCAAGTCTAACCACTAAGCCAGCACTGCCAAGATCATCACTAAACCATGTCCCTACATGCTGCATCTACACATCTTTTAAACACATCCAGGGATGGTGAGTCCATCACTTCCCTGGACAGCCTGTGCCAGGGCTTGAAAATCCTTTGGGTGAAGAAATTTTTTTCTAATATCAAACCTAAACCTCCCCTGATGCAACTTGAGGCCATTTTCTCTTGTTACCTGGGAGAAGGGACTGACCTCCCCCTGGCTTCAAGCTCCTTTCAGGCATTTGTGGAGAGCGAGAAGGTCCCCCCGAGCCTCCTCCTCCCCAGGTTGAACACTCCCAGTTTCCTCAACTGCTCTTCAGACCCTTCACCAACTCTATTGCTCTCCTTTTGATGTGGAGAAAAGCACCAAAAGAAAGGAAATGGGAAAGAGAGAGTTACTCTGAGTCATTCATCTCTGTCACATAAAAATCAAAGTTGCCATTAAATTAAAGGAAGGGGGAAATCACTTGTTCCGTAAATTGAAAGATTAGTTAAGAATTTAATTTAATGGAAAAGTTTTTTAAGAGAGAATGTTAGCTCTGCTCTTGGAGGCCATTGTTCTTATGGCTTAGAATTACACTTTATTGATGGGTGTGCAATATAGCCCACCTACTGTCCTGGTTCTTCTAAAAATTCAACTGCAGCTATTTATTTTACCATAAAGGAGAGGTACAGAATTATCAAGATATACAAAAAAATTACCATCTGTTAAAAACAATTAGATCCAACATCAAATGTAGCTTCAGAACAGCATACTGATTCTTAATTGCTTTCCTCTATTAATGGCTGTCTGCGTTGTAGAGCTCACACTCCTTAACCAGTGGCATTTCTGTCACCTCATGGGGTGCTATCATGTAAGGAGCACAGCACTGGCTCCCAAAGCTGTGGCAGCTCCAGCTGAGGTGTGGATCTCTCTCTTCACAGGGATTATTATCCAAGGCAATTGGTTTTCTGTGCTCAGACACCACACTGGGGTGGGGACAGCTCCCAGGCAGTTCAGCAGCACCTCTGCAGAGACCACAAGGGGGCTGGAGGCTCCACAGGTGGGCTCCAAGCTATGGAAAAGTGTCCCTGGAGAAAGATAAGGGCATAAGCTGCCTTTGCTCAGAATAAGGGCACAAGTTGCCTTTGGAAAATGATGGTGTATCCATTTCAATGTATCCTCTCACAAAATCTAAGGGAAGAAAATCACCTCCCCTCTAGTTTCTCTCTGACTCACCTACACAAAACCCAGAGAACTTGATCTAAAGAGTTGCATCTGTCAGGAGGCTCTTGCTTCCCAGACAGTGACAGGACAATTATTCCTCAGGTGGCAGTAGTAGCAGAGAAGTGATTGAGTGATATAAGCCCTAACAGTTCAATCATCCCATTCAGAGAAAAGGTGGAAATCTAACAGATCCCTGTGGGGCAAATTTATTTCTAGCTCGTCTCAAAGATGCTCAAAGCTGAGCATATATATGGAAAAAAAAATGTCAGGGAAAGACCAGAAAAAGAATCCTTTGTGCTACCTCAAAGGTCTCTCCTGTCGGAATTTTGTGCCTCATCTCCAGCTCAGTTCAGTCCTCTGGAGTACCAGAGGAAGGCAGGAAAATGGATTCTGTTCCACTCACAGCTGAGGAATGAAGTGTTTGACAAGCATTTGTCTTAATATAGATGCACGGTGACTAAAGAGAAAGCAGGGGAAGCAACTCAAATTACCTAGCGTAATTGCGATTTTAAATTGCTGAATGTTAGAACTTGATTCAAATCATGAATTCCAGTGTTAGTTTGCATGTGCATTTTTTAGCAATTTGTTGCTTCAAATTTTCTCAGAAATTGGAATTTGCAAGTAGAAGAGGACCATAGACCCTGTATTGAAACCAGTACTACTGTTCTCAAAACAAGAGGGGAGCTTTCGATACACTCGTTAAAATAGCAGACACGGAACTCAATACTTATTTACTGCATGATCAGGTGATAGTTCATTTAAAAAGTGTAGGTTACCTGCCAATTCCTATTGAAATCATACTAACATAATGGCATTTACTATTTATTAATTTAAGCAGAACTTCTTTATGACTGCTGCAGAGTTCCTCAGGGACATCTCAAGCACACACACAAGTCCCTCAAGGTATCATTTTCTATTTTCCCTGTCACGCTCAGAATCGCTGCCTTTTCCTGGGCTGGCACAGGGGTGCTCTGTACAGGAGGCTGCTACACGATTTCCTGACAACTTCTTTAAATTTCCTTTCTTGCTCTTGCTTCTGAACAAGCACGGGCTTTGTGCACACTCATTCCCAGCCTTCAGCAGCTACAAGGTCACCCTGATTATCCTTTTTCTATACTGGGAGCTGAGGTAATTCAGTTACCTCAGGTTTGCCTTTAGCCATGAACACATTCATTGTCTAACACACCCCCTCTGCTCCCTCAGTTTACGTCCCAAGCACAAGGTCTCTACTTTTAAGACAACATCTCAAAAATATCTTGCATTCTTAAAACTCGTTTATATATATTTTAAGCTTTCCATACTTTAAAACAGACCTGCATCCATACTTCAGTTCATGTAAACAACCCATGCATATCCCGCTTGCATATAAACTAGGAATTTCACTGAATTGTTAGAGAAACTAACAAGAAAAAAATCTATTCAAATCTACATTATATTTAACTTTAAAGTGCTTATTTCTGGTTTTTGCTAGGATGAATTTCCTCATGTCATTAATTCTAAGAACGTTAATTATGTTTCTTCCCTGCTGATAATCTTTATTTTTCTTTATAGCAAGAAAACAAATACACATCTATAGTTTCTGAAACTTCTCTACCTTTGGAATCTACATAAAGAAACTCACCCTCTACTCTGTGTAAAAGAACATCCTGTTGGTAAAAACAACCGTTTCCCAGACCTTGAAAGTGTCATCCCTTTCCACAGGTCGATGGATAAGGACCAAAACAACCCATGATGCCCATGAGTTGCTTGGCTTCAGTTAAAATGACAGCTGTGCACATCATGCCAGCCTGCAGCCAGAGTCCTCCAGAAAGGATCCACGCGTGTTTCTGTGGAAATTAAGGTTTGGGTGAAATTCTTCTATTTTCATCTGCTGGGCTAAATCACTGTTTTTACTTGTGCTGGCTGATAGAATTTATTTATTGTACATTTGTCTTTGCCCTGCTGGGCAGCGATTGCAAATCTAATTACTGCCAAAGTGGCTCTTGGGGCTTGTGCACAAGTGTTTTGCTTAACACTAAATCTAAATAAAAAACTCACTAGCAGGGACTTGGTCACAATAAACTGTGACATGCATGTTCTGGAGGAGAAAAGGCACAGCCTTCACCCCCACTCTCCCCTCCAGCCTCTTGCTATTTAATTCTTCAGGCAGTAGCACTGTGCAAATCAGCAATCATCATCACACCATTTCCAGGTAACAGCTTTCAGTGTTGCCAAGCAAGCAGACTCAAGTGGGGTTTTCCCTCTCTAGCACTGCTAACAATGAAAATCTAATTGATTTGTGAAACTTTATCTCAATGGGACAGCTTTGGTCATTTTCCTCAAGCTGTGTTCTCAGTAACATCTATATAGTCCCACAGGTGCAACTGTCAAGAATAATAAATAATTCCATTCAAAAAGCCTGAGAAGGAATTGAAAGTAAGCCAAAATGCTTCAAAAATACACCAATACTCACAACAGAAATTGCCCTTTTAAACACAGTGTAGTGTTTCTCAGTAACACGACCAGCATGAATGCCTCATAGTCTTTAAATAAACCAAAAAAAAAAAAAAGCTGGAGTTTTCAGAGCTTGACTCCAAAATTGTGATGCAAAGAGCACACTTGTGACCAATTAAAAAAATACTCTAGGTGTTAACACTCACTGTTCTTCATCCTGTATGTCAAGATTTGATATTAAATATCTGTGTAGGTTAGAGGGGTCTTAAATGAATGATTAGCTAATTTATTAATTAGCTTCTCTAGCTCTCCCAGCAGTTTATATTACCCAATCAGAAAGTTATGCTCAGACAGTAATTTAATTAGATTTTCAAGCTTTTGCTGTTATGGGGAATATGAGTGTAGAAGACAGGAGAATAAAAGCATGTAACAGTTCCTTTTGCTGACTTTAAAGAGGTTTTTGCTTAAACTTTAGCTTGTTCAGAATCCTATATGTCTTCTACATATTTTAAATCAGCCAGTGATAGTCCCCTTCTAGCCCCATCACTGATTGCCTTGCCAAGAGGAACAGGAATAAAGAGTTCAGGAATAAAGAGACCCTCCAAAGAGTGTCCTGTTGCTGCCTTCTCCAAGGTAATGAAAAGAAATGCCCATAACAGGTTTAGCTACTTTCTCAGTCTAACAGGGAAGAAAGGCAAATTTCAAACTATTTGTTCAGTGATCACCCATTTTCCTCTGGTTTTTCACTGATTCAATCCCATTCATTAATCCAAAATCTAAGGTTTACAAAAAAAATCAGGGAGGGTGGGAGGGAACTTTGTCCACACCGTGTTATGACTTAGTTGTGATTCTCAATACATTCAAAATGTAAAAAACCCCCAAAAGATCCATTTTAAAGAGAGAAACAAGACACTAAGTACATCCTGTAAATACCACTGGTGCTTAAGCAGTCTGTTTTTAGGGATGGCTGCAACTAGTTTAGCTGGTTTTTAATAATTAATCAACAAAACAATGAGTAAGGAATAAGAGTACAGATTAAAGTAGCAATTGTAAGAGTCAGTGTGTTTTCCATGATGATAAAAGCTACAGAAATGCTTTATTTTAGCTCTTGCTGATTAATTATCAAATAGGACATTCTAATAGCATTAGAAAATTGCTACATTTATCCTAATTCGTTCAGTACTGTCAGTCACATTTGCATTGTTATTGAACCATAGGTGTTTCTATTTCATTACTGAGGCTAGAAAAATGTGTGTGAGCTAAAACCATAGTTCAACCAGAGAGGAAACTGTGTTTTAACATAGAAAAACATCTTGCTAGTAATTCTTTCGTCCTGAGAATAATACTGACTTTCAACATCAAATGGAACATTGCTGGAGAAGATACAGTGATCAGCCTAAAAGTATAACTGGCAGTAAAAACCCACTGAGAAGATCAAAATGTTTTCCAGAAAAAATTCCAAAAAAACAGTCAAACAAAGTCAACAAATTGGTAATTCCAATGAAGGTAAGGCTAATGGTCATTTGGGTTTTTTTGAATGTTTAAAATCATAGCATGTTTAAAAAGGTATAACCAAACTTGCTCCATACCTTCTGGGGAAAATTAGAAATCAGTCCAATGCCCCATCTCAAAAAAAAGTATGCAGAAAAATGACTGCTGACAAGCACGGGTGCTTACTTGAAATCACTCCCTTGCCTCAGTTTCTAATGTTTGACAGAGGCTTCTTGACAGCTTTATATTCATGATTTTAGAGCCTTTCACTTCTGAGCTAAGAGTATCTGGACAAATAGTCTTTCACAACACTGCACTCCAGCCACTCTGTCTAGCTTTGATAACAGCAGACTGATGGACAGAGAAAGCAATTTTCTGCAGGTTTTAGAACTTCTGAAGAAATTTCAACTGAATTTCATTCTAAAAATTAGTAAAACTTTAGGTTGTGCCTGGAATGAGAGACTCATTTTTCAATCATCTAGCTTGGTTCTCAAGCTAGAGTTTCACACTCTTCCTGAGCTTGAAACCATTTCCTTTGTAAAAGCAACACCTTTCTATGCCAAAACACATTTTAAATGAGTACAAAAAAAAAAAAAAAAAAAGGATGTTAATCATTCTCTGTGAGGAACCACTAAAGAAAACATGAAGGCACTCTGCAGAGCACTGGGACAGAGGAAATCCCATGTACTGTTCAGAGCCATGGCATTGCCAGGAGAATGAATGAACTTCACACAAGTCTAAAGAAACACAGCTAGACAAGGTAATGCAAAAGCATGAGAGTGAAAGTGGAAGGTGTCCTCACGCATGGAGATTCAACTCACCTTCTGCCGTGATTTCATCAGGTATTTAAAAATCAAAGTTTTACTTCAGGGCAGTTGAGGGTGGTTTTGGCAAGTCAAGAGCAATTTTTCCACTGATCTGCAGAGGAAAGGCAAATTGAATCTTTTCACCTTCAGCTATTTTTATCCCTGGGTAGCTGACCTACTCACCTACTCCAAACTGTTTTTATTTAACTATAGAGGATTTCTACTTCAAACTAATATAGCATTGAGAAACAAGTTAATGTCATGTAGTGCACTCCACAGCAGCAATTACAGAACTACCCCTTATCTTTGGGCCAGCTGTAGAGTGAAACGCAGCCTGAATTTCCTCTATACCACCCACGGAGATCTGAAGCCCACATTGCTGTGGCCCTGCTTTTAAAATCCTATTTCTTTGTACTTCTAAGAATGTAGAATGCAGTTATCAAAATATGAACAATATTGTCTTCTTTGCCACATAAAATAGTTTTAAAGAATGAAACATTAACAACTCATTCAAATATTTCAGGGAATAGCTCACTCAACAATGATTTTTATGCATTTTGTAGCTACCTACACATTTCATTAAAAAAATTCAATATAAAATCTGATTGACAGTTTCTTACAGAGACCTTGAAGAACTCAGAGTCTTCACTGAAAAATTAGAAATATTGTTCAGCTTATATAAAAATACAACAAAAGAAAATCTCTCAATACTAAAAACCTGAAGAGCTAGACACACTTTACCCATTAAATGGAAAGAACAGCCTAACAGATTCATTTATTCCAGGAAATGTTTGTGTTGAGTTTATCTTACTTTGAAAGAACCCTTCAAAAGAAAGTCACCCAACAAAAGACCAAATCCAGCTTGCCTAATAGGTAGGTAGGTATAGAGGAAATAGCCAGCATTTTTGGAAGGCATAAAAACTGCAAACCAGCAGTAGCCATTACACTTGATTTAAGCTTCAGCTCCCCAGGAGCACACAGCTTTCATGCTTGAAGCAGACTTGCAAGCACATACCAGCACAGAGAAGGCAGGATGCAAACTCCACCACAGCCTGGTGAGATTTTACTTCCCAAATAAGTTTTTAATAACTCACTACCTTCATCTCATTTCAGTTTATGAGATGAATGAGAAAGGCTATTTGACATGCATGGCTGCTGACATCACAAGCAACTCAGCAATTGTAGATTCTTCATTTGTAAGGAGATCAGACTGCCAAATGCAAGGAGGTGGAGAAAGCAGAGCATTTTGAGGATATGTATAAGTGACTACAGGAAAGTTATTGTCTATCAAGAGCTGATAAATTCTACCAAGTACAAGCAGCATCACACAGTCTACTCATGCTCCTGTTCATCACTGTTTCCCAACCCATGGAAGCTGCACAGGCAGTAAGAATCCTAAGAATTCATGGCCAAACTGAGCTTGGGAATGATTCCTTTTCTGTGCCCTGGGGCATGACCAGCTGTACAGAATATTCCTGGCATGTATTTCTGCACCCTGTTCTTGAAAGCTTCAGAGCCTGACAGATTTCAGTCTTTCCAATCCTAGCTAACATTTCTCTATCTTTACCTTTCAAAAGTCTGAGAAAGCACCCTCTAATTTCCTTCAATTTAAGTCTATTCATGCTTGCTTCACCAAGAGCAGCTAGGCAGAACAAGTCATTCCCTTTCACACTGCAACAGTCTGTAATTAAGTGCAAAGGATGGATCCTCTAAATCCCCTCTTCTTCAAGCTGAAGAACATCAATTTGATTAATCTTGGTCACAAGTCATGTTTTCAAACTTTCAACAACTCTCTTTTCCTCTCTCTACACAGTTTTCAATTGGTACACAGCTTGCTTGGATTTTGGTACCCAAATGCTCTAGGATTTGGTACCTGATCCCCTAGGACAAGCTCTAATTAGGCAGAAAACTCACTCATCTCCTAACCAGGCTAAAAATTTCATGCACATTTCTCAATAGTATTTTTCTTTTTACAGTGTTCCCTGGAAACTGCCATCCCTTTCTGTACAAACACAGACTTCACAGCCAGCTCTCCCTATGCCATTCCTATTCCTAAGTACTGTGCTAGGAATTTGTACCTGTTGATGAATTTTTATTCTCTTCAAACTACACTGCCTGTTTGAAAAGATCGTGCCAAACAAATCCTGAGCTTTTCATTCTCCCACATGCTTGTGGCACCTACTCCACATAGGGTGCTCAGAAGATTTGAACAATTCCATCTCCAGTTCCTTGTCCTAATCATTAATAAAAGTCACCAGGGAGCATATAGATTCAAATCCCCCTGTGTATAATCAGATAGGGAATTTGGAATGCACATTATAACTCAATAGCAGTGAGATTTTTGCTCCTCCAAAACTAAACCAACAAAACCAACATTTCTCTAGCATTTTATAATTCCAGCTTTTGTTCTCTTTTTATTCCATTTACTGAGCTGCTGCCTTATTGTGTAACCCTCTACTTTCAAAATATATCATTGATACAATGCAATTACAGTAATAATTGTTCAAAGGTAAACACACATTTATTTTGAGAAACTAGCTTCTCACTGACAATGAAGGCCATTGTTTAAGAGTAAGAAAAACATCTCATGAAGATGTTTCTCATCTCTGAGAAAACTTACTTTTTTACTTCACCTAAGAACAGTTTGTCAAGAATCTTTATATTCCTCTAAGCCTCTCTCAAGGTTATGTCACAGATGTTCAGAAATTAATTGAAAGTAACAGGAAGAAAGTAGAGAAAGCTTTTGCTTCTTGAAGTGATTTTTAACTCTTATAATCTCTGTGCACAGCCAGAAGCAGGTGCAGGCATGGCCCAGAATAATTTAAGCACTCGCAGTACTCACAGAGACTGAGTTGGATAAAACCTTGAGAATCCTGCAAAATAAATGAAGGAATAGCAGGCTCTCAGGAGCTTAAGAGAGAGGAGAGTGTTTCCTGGATGTTCCAGCCTGGCTGCTCTCCTGCCAGTGCACTGGGGAAAAGGGCTGACACGGCTGTGTGAGCCTCACACCACCTGGGAAGCCCACCCATGAAGGAAGGGTTCTCAGAGCACCCATTCCAACATTTTAGGGCATGCATATCACCAAGGCAATGATAGAGGCCCTTCAGCAAGTTCCAAATCAAATCAGATAACACCCACATTTTCTCTATAATCCCTCTGCTTCTGTGGTGAGGAGCAGCAGTGATATAAAGCACTATTTGGCAGCACAGTCCAGCAGTGGACAGGCAGCACAATTTCCCATCTGACTGGGAACAAGCAGTCAGCTGTAACACACAGATCAACCAACCAGACAGAGGCATGTTGCCAGCCCTTTGTGTCTACACAGGGAATCACAAATCAGGCCCATGAGCTGCTGCTGGAGAGACACCCTAGGCAGCCCCAAGGCCAAGTGAAGCACAAGGGTGAGGGAGGCATTGCACAAGCTTCTCAAGAGGAAAACCAAAGCAAGGCTATATGGTTGAAGCCATTTTATTGGGAGAGGAAAAGGTGGAGTGCTTGGGAAAATCACAGAGGGAAAAATCTCATTTCTACAACAGATGTCAAACGTACCTTAACAATTTATAAGGTTAAGGAGAGAAAGCATCTGAAAGGAAAGTACCAAAGCTCTGATCTCACTGCAAGATGTCTGAGAAACACTGAAGCCCCAATAAAGATGAATCTCAGAGTCTCAGGTGCTAGATGCCCAGAGAACTGTACCCTAATGCAGGCTATACACAGTTAAACAAAGCTCTCAACACACTCCATCAAAGTGAACTTTGCAAAGGCTCCCAAAGGGGCTGCCACCCAATGAAGAGGTTTGTAATGGTCAGCTTGAAACACAATAAGGGAGCTAACATTAAATATAGCATTAATTTCTTTTTTTCTCAAAGGTGAGAGATATGGTCATTTAAAGTAAGAGAGAGACAAATAGACAAATGTATACAAATGTATGGAGACTGGAAAAAACCTTGGAGGTTAGAGATCTCTTATTTGTCTAGATCCCACTCAAACTTGCAGAGTAGTGTAGTGCCAGATAATGTGAGACACAAGGACAAGGAGAAAGGTCCCTGAAAGTGCCCAGAACAGCTGGAGGAAGTGACAGTGAAGCACAGATTTTGGGCTGACAGGGGTATGGTGTAATCAGGAAGGAAAGTACCTGACTGTAAAAAATTGTGTACTACCTGTATACCCAGAAGAGATGATGGGAGGCAATTAAAAACTCCAGCTTGCTATGTACTACTGGCTTTCTTTCCTTTTCTCTCATAGACAGCAGACTAACAACTTCTTCAGTTTAAAAGACTTTTTGTCCCTAAAATTGAAGTGCACACAGGTGAAGAAAAGCAACTAAATTCAACTAGTGTGCTTTGAATATTTTTTCCTCTATGATTTAGCTGTTGATCTGTACAATTGAGTCAGTGTCAGTGAATGTTGTAGAGGCTGACTCACAGGGATCAGTCAGTCCTAGGAAGTTTCTGTTTGAACGGAACATTTGGTAAAATCTCATCTTTTATTTGGCACCTTTTCCCAAACTAAATATAAACTTACAAATAATGCTGTTATTCAAATATCTTTAATTTATATCAAGATAAGTCTTCAACTATTCAGAAGCTGTTTTTCAAATATATTTTCAAATCATTAAAATACACAAATAGGTTGCTTCTGGTCTGCTGTTTTGGCTGCTGAATACCTGTTCTTCATTTAACAAAGCTACACAAGAAAATATATTTGTTTCTCTGCCATCCACAAATCAACTCGCACAGCCACTGCAACAGGAAAATTTCATTGGGATGTAGCCAAACCAAGCAAAATCAAAGCAAATTGTTTGGAAAACCAGTTCTGTAATCCTGGCTTCTTTCACTTGAGCTTTGCAGTCATCGACAGACTGCTAATAACAACTAAAACATATAAAACAGGACCCATTTTTTCACAGCTGTCAGTACATTTTACCTGCTGTGACTTCTCTCCTAGTAACTGTTCTTGCCCCATGTTTATCCCCCTAAACCATATGTCATGATCAGAAACAAGTCTGTGCCACTCCAGGGTAAGCAAATGTAAAAGACTTTGAGTCAACAGAGAAGCCAAAGTTTCTGATGGCTGACAAGTCAGGAACCCCCAGAAGTCCAAGCTCAGCTTTACAACTGCTTTTTATATTTTCCAGGCTGTATTACATGGAGTGGATTTCTCTTGCTCCTTTGGGTACACAGAGCACAGAACACTGATCACTTACAGTTTCATTCAACTATCTCTCATTTGCATAACCTACATTTATTAATCATACAGATTTTGGTTTTCCTCCATCTGGAGGCACAGCAGATTTGGCAACTCCCCAGCAAACCAGCAGTTGCTTTCCTGGGGCTGTGACCAGAGCTGCAGAGGCTCCCTGAATTAGGGAAACACGACAAAACCCAAGCACGTGCTAGTCAGCTGAAAGCAGCAGCCAGTCTGACCCCATTCCCAGCCATGTGCCACCAATAAACAAAATCTTCCTGTCATCTTGACACCTTCCCACAAAGGTGGGACCCACCCAGGGGTCCTTTGTACTCTTCTGAGTCTCCAACATTTTGAAATAAATTAAAGCAAAGCTCAGTGCAAATCTTTGCTCCTCACAAACACCCTAGAGTGTCTTTTTTTGATCTGTTGACCCATTTATCATTAAAATGAAGTTTTGAAGTGACATGCCACATCTCACATCAAAAATGCAGTTTGAATCTCAAACAACTTGATCCAAGCACCTTAACTTTAGATGCTCTGGTTTAATGACAAGAGCCTTTGTCCACCAAGAGACAGTAAAAGTGAAGCTAGAGAATGAAATCACTTGATTTTCTTTCCTTTCTTCTGAACCTTTACACAGACTTTCAAAACAACAAAGTGCAGAATTTGGCCAATGCTCTATCTGGGGAAATAGCTCCCAGGCCAATGTCACAGCTCTACTAACTATAATAGGTTCATAGAAAGTTCTTGGAAACCAACAGCAATATTGCAGTCTGTGCCAGGGTATAAAGGTCTCTGGGCTGCCTTCAGCCTGGTAACCAGAATGAGACTGACTGCAGCAATAATAAAACAGATTAACCTGGGCTGAGCTCTGTGCTGGCAGAGCCACACTGCCTGATCGTGTGAAGGGGCTTCTGCACCTGCTGAGGAGCCAGCAAGCTGCTACAGTTGTTCCTGGGTTTCTGGCTCATTATGAAAGGAAGACAATCTATTTTAATTATAATTTCAAAAGGCATGCCCTTGTACAAGGCAGTGCTCTGAAATTCTTACGCACACACTTGAACTTGGGATAGTGGCAGTTTTAATCTGTTTCAGGGTTGATTCATCTAACACTAATCATAACAGAAGACAGTTGATGCTTGCAAAAGAATAGCATAGGTATCCATTATCTGATACCTTTCCTCTGAAGGATCTTATTTAGCATTATTTTTCCCCCTTTCTTTTTTCTCTCTCCATGTAATCATAGTCCTCAGTGTCATTACTCAATAGACTTTGTTCTTGCCAGCTCAAGATGATTTACCTTTTAAGTGGTGAAGAGAAGCTTCACTCCTTTCACACTCAATATGCTGTTCTTCTGAACTTCCTTCTTTCTCCCATGAGCAAAAAACTGTTTGGAATGAGAAAGGCTGATTACAATATTTCCAAAGGAAAAAAAAAATCAAGTTATTACATTAGTCTGAATATTTGTTTCTCTGAATGTTCCAGTCTGACTTTTCAGACCACAGATGTTTGAAACCTTCACAAACTCCACTGACGTTGCTCATTGCTAATAGGATTTCACTATTTCTAACGTGCATTGTTGCTGTTTTCCCATTTGGGTTTTCAGCCATTTATTCTGCCAACTTAGATTCCATATTGGATGATAACTCCAAGCCATAAAAGTTTTACCTGTCTCCACTTGGAAAACCTTCTTTCATTCCTATAGTCACTTTCTCTGTAATCCTCCTTGCTTCTCCTAGTTATGCTACCTGCCCACAGTCCTGCTCGTTATCTGACTTGCTATCTCTAAAGACAAATGCTAATTTGCTTTGCAAACTAAGCCAGGAGCCAACATTTACCTCATGCCTTTACTTGCTGCTCCTGCCCGCCTCCCCTCCCACACCACTCCCCAAAACTCTTAATGCTGTGCCACATAAAATGCTATTTCTCTTTAGCTAAAGTATAAAAGGAAGAAATCTTTTGGGATCCAATTTGTCTCTTGCTGGTGTAGAATGTGGACCTCCAGTGGTACCTGAACTGGTATTTACTACTTCAGCATCCCCCACAAAACTGCCTTGACTGCAGATCCCTTCAGGACAGCTGCAAACTTTATCAGCTTTGGTTCTGCTGTTGCCCTGAGCCACATCAGCTCCAACAAGTGAAATGCAGACAGGTAAAGTGTGACATCCAGCAGTGCCCTGAGTTTCAGCATGTTCAGTTGTCAAGGTAAATAAAGCTGTTTCACACCAGCACTGAGATCTATACATGACAGTGAGATGTACAGGAAACAGTCTCTGCCTGCTGGCTGTGCTGGGGTGGGGAGTGGAACCTCCAGGGCAGAAAAAAAGGAATCAATGGGAAATAGGTGCTTTTTATGGCCAGGTCCACATGGCACCACAGGAAACATTAAGACTGTACCAACTAAACTAACCCCAGGAAAGGGAGATACATGTATTTGCATCACTGCAGCTATTACCCTGTGATTTGGTTGCTGCTTCAGCCATCACTGATTTATTTTTTCTGATCATAGCAAACCAAGATCTAATTTATTATGAAATTCATCTGAAAGAAAACTTTAGGGCCTTATAAAGATTTAGTACTTTCCAGTACTAGAAAGCCTCAGCACTATCTTTCATTGATTTTACTTCCACAGATATTTTTCTTGTTAGGGATACAGATTTTATTGCACACTCTCCAAAATTCCAGGAACAAAATTCTCCTTGGATTTAGCAGACTTTTCCCTTCATGTACTCACAATAGCATTTCACTGTATTGATAAAAATAGGCTCCCAAAATGGTCTCTCTGCTTAAAAGCACACTATTCTCCCAAATTCCATGTGGTAAGGGGCACAGAAACTTACAGTTAAGGGTAATGACCATGCAGCTTTGTATTATATTCCTCACTAAAGGAAGCAAAATCCGTGATTTTGGGATGTTATGTAAGTTTTAATTGTAAAATGTTGTGAATGACAAAGTCTTGTAATTGAAAACACTGAAGCAGAACAGTGGTAGACTGGTTATATATTCAATTTAAAGCGATTTTTTGCACATAATTAAATGAAAAATTGTTTTTCAGTGATTTAGCAATATTTATCTCACTCATTTTTTGTGTTTCTCTGAGCAGGTTTTTTTCTGCTTTGTTATGCCACATGGGCTTAAATTTACAGGTATAAGTACTTTTCCATCTATCCAATAACTGAAGAAAACTAATCCAAAGTAAAACATAAAAAGTGAATTAGAAAACATCTTAAATCTTACTTGTATTTTACATATTGCAGCTCAAGTTAATTAAAATTAATTATATGGTAAGAATGAAGCAGGCTTTGATTTTTGTGCAAGACATGAGGAAGCCTTTGCACTGACAGCCATTCCTATTACAATTTCTAGTAAAAAGGAAAGCAAGAAAGGTTCTAAAGAGGAACTAAGAGTGACTACATGTTCCCATGTGCCAACCCTTGGTTCTTGGGTTTTATCAGTGGGAATAATCTACAGCTGCTGTTCCACAGCTCCCACAGCTCTGCTTGTAGAGCTGGGGCCCCCATGATTAAAAACTGATATTGAATCAGCAGCTTTATTGTAAAAAATTAATTTATTCTGTTCAAAAATATTCTGAAAATTATCTTTTCGAAAACTTACCAGCTGCCAAAAGCAGGGCTCTATGGGAGTATGAAGTCCAAACAAAATACAAATTAAAAATAACATCTGAAAGATGGTTCCTTAGATCCATTTCAAAATCCCACCCAGAACAGAGGTATATGCAACAGACAATCCTACTGGGGACTGCTTCCTCAGTTCTCAGGGACATACAATCTATTTTATTTCTTGTAGAAATCATTCTAAGAGCATCAGAATACACATAAATGGTTTATGCCACTTACAGAGGAATGTATAAATTAGAATTGATTTCACTAGAATTTATCCAAACATTGGTATAAGGATGATCAGATTCTCTAAGTTTGTAATAAAAAGTATTAATTTATGTTACATACATTACAGTTACATACATTAATGCTGTATGTAACTGTCTGGGGCAACATCAAAATGAACCCTGTGAAGAGAATGACTGGCTGCTCACAGAAATGCAGCCACCAAAAGCAGTTTTCAAAGAGCAGATGGCTCACTCCATTCCATTATTCCAGGCTATTTCAGCCCTCATTACAGTCATGGAAAATTGGCCCATAACCACTAAAGAAGCAAAGAAGTAGGTGAGGATTTGGAGAATTCATTCCTCAAGGTTAAATTTAAAAAAAAATTAAAAACCAAGAAAAACAAACCACAAAACCTTCTAACATGATCCACCACAAAATGTATGCCTTATTTCTGAATATTGTTGTCAGAACAATCATTTTAGTACTTTAACAGCATGTGATTGTCAGCTGATAAGGCTTTGTACTTTTTAATAACCATTAGAGACATTTTTGCTCAGGGAAAACTAGAGTGCACATAATCACAATTTACCACATTTTCATCTATTTTTTCCTTCGTATATTGAACAATCATATGCTTGAAATATTAGGGAATTACAGGAATAAATTACTAAACAAAAAGTACAAGTGCTATATTTAAGCTATCTTAATCCTTTATATCACAGAGGGATTCTATTCTACTGCTACACAAGGAGCTGAATTTGTCTTCCTGACTGGGCTCAATTCAGGTTTATGTGTTTTACTTCTTGTGACTCATCCTGATGTTGCCATACAGAAAATCACAAGGGAGCATGAAGTTAGTCAGCCTGAGGAGCAATGGTTTGCTCAGTCACAGCCCCTCTGAGAGAATCAGGAGAGCAGCTCCAGGTTAATCTCAGTAATGCTCTTGCAGTAAGTCAGGTAGGAAGTCTGGGTAAAATACATGAAGTTACCGAAAACTTTCTTTATAAAGAGCAGCTAAATGATCTACTTAGAGAAATGTCCTAGTTACCACTTCTCTAGTTGTGTATTCATCCTATCAAGGAGGCTTGGGGGAAATTTTTTTGGTTCTCTTTGCTGAGGGGGCTACATTTGGGAGAGGTTGGTAGAGGATTTTTGTACTGATGAGATTGCTGTCAAAGACAGCTCCAGTACTTGCTTATTCACAAATAATTGCTCACTATAGTCTGGTAATCTGGGCCTAGCCTGGGCCCTGAGAAGAGCTGTGTACTGTTGAGAAAGCAGAGAAACTTCTCCTTAAAAATCAAACCTTTTTTTTCAAGGCCTACCAAGGCTAAGTGATTTTTTTTTTTAATTTGCAAGTGAAAGTGTAGAAGGAAACACTGCTGCAGAAATAAGATAAGCTTATCTTGAATCTCAGGAACCCAAAAAACTGAAGTTTGGGAAGAGAGGGGGAAAGCATTTCTTTGACATGATTTGGCTAAATGAGCTCCAGTGCCCCTTGAGTATCATGGCATAACCAGATTGGCCTTTCCTCCAACACCACCATTTCTGCAAAGAAGAGAAGCCAGATAATATTTCTGAAAGCAGGAATTCCAGGGAATCAGGTATTCAACTTTTTTTTTATCTGGTGAGCAAGAGATAAAACCATGCATTCAATTCCATCTTAAGAAAAACTGTTATCTGCTTCAATGGCTAAAACTGTAATTTGAAAGCTTACCGATAATACAGATATATTCCACATTTACCAGGGACTGTATTTTCTGTTCCCACCTTAATGCATAAAGGAAATACTCTCTCCCATTTCAGAACAAGCCATGCACTTATTTCCCATGACAAACATATTTTTCTTCAGCAGCTTACAAATCTCTGGCAACATTAGTAAATGCTGGAAGACAGTGCATTCCAAAAATTTTAGAAAAAAAAGGCAATTTGATTTCCAATGTTCTTTTAGAGCTGGCACTCTGTGGTCCTGGTCATCCATACAAAGAAAAAAAAAAGAATCCAAGCTAAAATGGTGAACAGGAGGGGAAAGCAGAGCAGTCACCTCACCAAGAGGAGAGTTAAAGATTGCCCTTGTACAATTAGCCTGGTAAATTAGGGACTCTGAGGCAGGACATGACTGCTTCCCACAAACACATGGAATCCTGTGACGAGTCAGTGCTGGTCAAGATGAAAGACAATTCCCAAGAAATGGGAATACAGTGGCTGGTTTTCAACTGAAAAGTAGGATGCTCTACTGATCAGTGATGTCCAGGGACAGTCATGAGTAAAGGAAATGGAGAGAAGTAAGCCACTTTTAAAATGGAATAAATACATTTACAAGGAGGATTGTAGGATGTGGTGGCTATGACAGCAAGGTTCAGAACTTGGTCATCCAGGATATCTTTTTAAATCCCATGATCTTGAATATAGATATGAAACATGGAAGAAATGTTTTTCTCTCCTGTTTACATAAGGTACAAATTAAAAAGTTACACAGGCAGGTATTCCTATAGTGCAAACTCCAGGTGTGGGAGGGCAGCATTTCTGTAGCAGCCTGCAAAGCTATGAGTGATTTAGCAAATAAAGACAAAACCCTCTCAATGTTTCACTTTCAACACTTCAATCAGTGCAGAAATAGTTCACAGAAATACCAATTAGCTACATCAGAACAACAAGCAATTTATTCCTACTGATATCTATGTGATAGTCTCAATTCACATTTCATGGGTTCCTCTGCCTCTTCTGCTGTGCTGTTTTAGCAATAAATAGTGCTTTGAGTGTCAGCCAGGAAACCACAAAGCCACGTTATCCATCATGAGAGATAATTCCATCTCCCCCTGATTGGGAGTGCAGATGCCATCCCTGACAGCAGCCACTGCTACTGCTCCCACCTGGAAAGCCTGGGAGCAGGATAGCAAATCCCCAGCATTACAGCACAAGAGAACCTCATAGGTAGGATTCAAATGCGTGGAACTTCTACCAGCAATGCACATGAGAAGACAATGGGCATATTTATTAGCCTTCCTAGACAAAATGCAAATCTTAAGGCTATATTTTCTAGTTTAATTTTCTTTGCTTGAAGAAATACATTACCATATTCTACATGCAACAGATTATTCAACAGAAAGTTGAAGTGAGACGAGGCCAGCTGTACTTGAAGAGTACTGAAAGCTACTTTCAGTTTTAAAGTGCAGACAGAACCTGCAGTTTAATGTACTTACACTCCTCAGGAGGAGTGCCAGCCCCTTTATGTCCAACCCCTTCCCCAGGAACAAGCTGAGCCACAGCATATCCATGGCAACTACTTAAGCATATTTATTGGATCACACAGAGACAGTAACACCATCCTCCTGTCATAAGGCTAGTTTAATTCTAGTTTCCTCTTTAAAAAGGTGGCTGGAATATCAGAACTCCTATCGAATTCAAGTCTTTTTTGAGCTTTGACAAGATCAATTGCTGGATATTGACTTCAAACTCTGCACACCACAACACTTCAATCTTATAAAAGTGCCTTTGGTTTACTATTAAAAAAAAACAACGATGCAAAACCAATATGAGAAGTAGCAGAAATCTATCCTGTATCTGACTATGTTTTATGGTAACAGACAGACTGTCTGGAAATCAATTCCTTGAAATGTGCTGCATCTGAACTATTACTTCTGAATCTCTTGCATAACTTGAAATTGAGATTTTGTTTTGTCTTGCAAATGTGCAAACGTCAGGAGAACAAGATTTGATTGCATTGAAATTTGTAGTTCATCTCACTTTATGTCTTTATGCTGTCATTTTGCCTTGCTCTTCCCTCTCTCTCTGAGAAACAACGCTGACTTTTCATGATACTGAAAGCCTTGTTTGCATTCACTCCTTACATAATGCTTCCATCCTTCAACATTAAGTTTTAGAAAGCAAGAACAAAGTGACTGAAGCTGGCTGGAACTAATTCAATAGATGCATCATTTCATCCTGAGAGATAAGGTGAAATTACATATATAAAGCATGTTCCAGCATCCATTCCTTAGTTCTTTGGCAAGATGAATCACTTATTCCTTACCAACTCAGAAGTGAAATGACAAAGCCTGTTATTTTCACAGTTACCATTAGCTAATAAAAACAAGGCAGTCAGTAAAGAGTAGCTGGAGATGCTCACAGTTACCACAGGTTACTAAATTAATAACAGCAATCTAGAATAATTTCTAATCACAGTTACACTAGAATTATACTATTCTTACTGGAAGCCAGACAAAAACTTTTTGAATGCACACAGCAGAGTAGCATTGTTGGTGTTAAGTCTTCAGGAATAGATTTTAGCCCAAACAATTACAAACATAGAAATACTTGCACTTCTAAATCTCTCTGATGTCTGCAAATGCATTTCTGTCTTTTCATGTATTCCTGCCCCTTGATCCCAAAGCTCAGGAGGAGCAGTAAGTTGGCATTATTCTGTGCATTGAAAATCTTCATGCACCCATGTCAGAGGCACTGGACTGAGCCAGAGGAACCGATTTCCTCCTCTGCAGGGATCACTGCACCCACTTAGGGAAATGCTCCTAGAGCATTCATTACTGAGATCACTGTGCCTTACACTGAAGGAGGCTTGTGGGGCATCTGTGCACGGGGCTGCACTGGGCCATCTCAGGGAAGCAGGGCATTGTACTGAACTGGGCAGGAAGAGCAGCCCAGAAGTCCTGCTATTGTTTCCTCCTCCACCTTCACACCCTCAAAGCCCTGTGAATGCAAGCCCACAGAAAATAATGAGCAGTTCCTCTGCACTGTGACATGAGGGATGCTACGCCCACGAGTTACCCTGCTGCACTGAGCAACAAGGTTCTTCTGTTATTTTACTGTTTCTGCTGGAAATTATTTCAGCAGAAAATAAGGACAGGCGTAACTTTTATTTGAACCACCAGGAGACATAACAATATGGAATAAAATCTTGGGACAATATTGCCCCTGTATTTACAGCCTATGACAACACTCCCATATTTTTCTCTAGGTTTACCCATAACCCTGCAGCCCACTTGTAATTGTGGTCGTTTTGCTTTCCAGGATCCAGCAAGACTTTAAACACACAGCTGGGATCCTGTTAGCTCCCAAATCCCGTAGCTCCTCTAGCACCAAAGTGTACCCCTGTGCCTTTTCTGCTGCCTGACTCAGCACCAGCCACTGATCCCTCTTCCCTACCAGCAGCAGCTTCCTCCTCACATCCAACACTTCAAATCTCCAGCCTCCACCCCTCAAACACCAACTCCAACTCCTTGCAGTGCTAGGACTGGGGATGCTGAATCCCCAGATAAGCAAAGCATGACCTCAGTGCCAGCCAAGTACATATCTTCCAAAAAGTGGCATCTGCCACGAATGAATTGCTCAGCACCCTCAAAGCTCAGAGTTAATTATGTAAAATGTAAATTGAGACTAAACCAGCCACTCACAGGGCATACCAAGGAAATAAAGACATTTAAATTGGTTTCCTGAACATATTAGTGACAGACTTATGCCAGAGAAAACAGTGAGACCTGGGGGCTGACAAAATGTAATTAGCAAATGAAAAATTGCCATTCCGACTCCTGAATGGGACAGCAACATTTCCAAGCAGCTGGTTCTGAGTGCAGTTATGAAGAGCAGGCAGAGGGACCATGAACATGGACTAAGAGATCACACAAGGACTCATCTTACAAATTACTAGAAAAATTAGTTCTGAAAATGGTCATATTGACCTTAGCCATTAAATATCCAGTTAAATACTAACAAGTATTTAATTAATTATTTAGTAATAATTAATAGTTAATTGTTAATTAATTAATAATTAATATTGGAGCATAATATAAAAAGCATTCCAGCCCACTTATGGTAAATTCTGTTTTTTAAAATTAAATACTTGCATGGCACTAAAGACAAAGGTTAAAGATGCTATTATTGTGGGCCTGACATTGGTCTGCACTTAGGCTTCAGGCTCTGCCAGTGTCTGTGTGAAAGGCAGGCGAGCAACTTTCTCACATTAGCCTGAGAAATCTTAAGGAGGAATTCAAACAAGCCTTGGGAAGTGAGAAACCATCTGCAAGTGGTATTTTTCCAGCATGTTTACTGGAAAGAAATGTTTACAAAAGAGTGTAGATGCTGGACAATCAATCATGTTCTTTGTACCAAACTACTCTATAAAAGTAGAATTTAGAAGAAAAAGGTGCTCTCATCTTTACCATCATGGAGAGTCATGTTGTGACTCTGTGCCCTCCAAAATCCATAACAACATGCTATAAAGAAAATGCACCACCTACATGAAAGCATTTAGGTGGTAAACACAAGCTGGATTTTTATATTCCTTGTACATCACCTAATTATGCCAAAATTATACAGCCCACTACATATGTATTAGGCATCATTCTACTGCCTCTTTTTGAAAATATAAATGATTGCACAATACAAAATGATGGAGAAGTCATAGGTCAGAATCTGCAGCCCTTCTGTTTGGCCATGGCTTTTCCAAATAAAATGTTCTACTCAGAATAATGAGAGAAAAACAAGCTCTATGAACAAAATAATCAAGTTTTGAAACCACAAGAAATACAGACTTGTGCATACCAAGAAGTGAGAAATGGAAGAGCAGGCCCTGTTCTGCCATGAGGGAACTCTGCCATCCCTCAGTGACATCTAATAATGGTTTTCACTGCTGTTCCTTGCCAAAGCACCTCCTAACCTGTATTTGGCTATGAGCAAATGGCAGCCTTGGGAAGGATATTCCACCATGCCCTTCATGTAGATGTTTACAGAGTAATTTCAATTAAAATGCGATTGAGAAGATCCACATTATCCATTTTAAAAAGATTAACCTCCAACACTAAGCTTTACAATTGATAACTACAATATTCTGAGAGTCTTAACTGAAATGCCAAATAAGTACTTCACTTGTTTAACAAGATAGATCTTCTGCCACATGGGAAATTATAATAGTGATTTATTTTTCTGTTCTGAATGAAAATGTCAACAACAGCAGCCAAACAAACAAACAAAATCCCCTATCTTAAAAGAAACACCTCAATCAGAAATACTGAACTAATATTTTAATTCAGAACTGTAAGTGGATTTCATTTTACTGGAGGAAAACTGGTGTAGAAAAGTGGATACAAAGTCATTGAAAATTATTTAAGATTACATAGAATAGAAACAAAACAGAAAAAGGCTATTTTAACATAATTTAGATGGAACCAGGTTATGTTAAACAACTCTTAAGACTGACAGATTCCAAAAAATATTTGCTTGTTTTTACAACAGAAAGGGTTAGCATAGGATCTTTTCCACTGATTTCTTTTTCCATCATGTTTCACTATAAATGCAGGACAAAACCAATCAAAGATGAGACAGAAGTATGGCAGTTAAAGGATCAAAGTCAAATCAGAGTGAAAAGGTTCTTGTTTCTGCATTCATCTTCAACAAAAATTTTTACTTCATGTTTATCTACCTAACCTGACAGCACCAGCACACTGGGAGGAATGGCACACATTTTGTCCAGTTCCCCACTTCTCTGTACCATATGTAATTATTTCTAAGTGTGTGACAACAAACCATAAAGAGCTGAGATATTTTACAGTAACAAGTGTAAATCAGTCCATGAAGTACAGAGGGATGACTAACTGGGCACTGAATAAGTGATTGGCAAGGTACAAAACATGAGACCTGTGTTTTTTGGTAATTTCAGTCCTGGGAGGTTCAGCATTTGGGCTTCAGAGATCCCCACAGCCCCTCAGCAGGGCACTCAGGATGGGCCCTCACCAGCTCTGCTTCTGCCAAAGCTGAACTCTTGCTCCTCCAAGAGATGTGATGATTCAGATGATTCAAAAAAGTAAGAAATGATTAAAAAAAGTAAGAAACTCATAAACTGCAGCTCTGGAGCAGATCCTGCTGTGTATCAATCACATCATGGCAGATGGTGAGCAATTCCCACCCTGGAAGTTGAGCAGTCCCAGAGTGAGCAACAGAGGCTTCTAAACAATACAACTGAACATGTATTTGGTACTTTTTATTTAACTGAGCTTATTGCTAATGAAGGAACATTTAGAGAATGAGCTTATTTATATGTTTATTAGGGTACTGAGCAGAGCAAAAAGCCTGGGATTAATCACAGCAACCCATGAGTTTACAAAAAAGAGAACAAAACATAAACAGCTGTTTTGAAAACAGGGTAAATCTAACCCCATGGCTCCCTCCATGAATGCTCATTAGCTTTCTTTCTTTAGTCACAGTATATGTAGGCTCGCTTTCCTCCCCTGCCTCCTGTTTGAAAGCTCTGGAAAGAGTCCTGCCTCTCACTTGCAGGGAAGGCAGATCTGTTTGTGTCTTATTGTAAAACCAGGCTGCTCTGAAATCTCTTGTATTTTCCCCACAAACCGCAAATATCCTTTGCCTCTTATACTGTAATCCTAACTCTGCAGGCAGTATCCAACACAACCTGAGAGGTTGAGGGATTTTAGCTACTGAAAGAGTATATCCAATTTGTTTCTTTTCACATAAATGATGCATTATTTATATAAATATTTCAACAACCTGCACTCCTAAAATCCCCCCCGCCACTTTTTCCAAAGCTCGCCATTCTCAGTCCAAAAATTGGTACTTATATTTTCCCTGCTTTAAATTCTCACCCTATCCTCAGCAAGCTCCATCTCTTGCTTCCCCTGCAAGCACTCCCAGGCAGAATTGTTAATGCCCCATGACAACATCCCAAGTCAGAAGCAGCCCTGTGGCTTTTGGGTTTTGTACACAGCCTAATGCACAACACCAGGACACTTTGGCTTTTTGGAAAGATGCAACCATTTTCAAACTCACTGTAACTAATGAAATCCTGTGAAGCAGACTGGATCCTCTAGGAAATCAGGAAGCCCTCTCCTTCCCATGTTGCATTTGGCACTTCAGCAGAGGAGGGCTAAACATGCAGAGAGGAATGGGTGTCACAGAGATATTTTGCATTCCATATGAAGGCTTCCTGTACACAGAAGAGCCCCCTAAGTCTGAACTGAAGGCAGGAGGTGTCCACCTCCCTTTCCCATCCCAGATTTGTCTTTGGCAGCTGTTCATAACCTTTAACTGGGTCTGTTGCCAATCTCACTCTCACACTGGCACAAACCGAGGGAAACCCAATTCATCCCGCTTTCAGGAAACTCTCAATCACCTGCCTAAAGGGGACAGAAAAAATACTGGGACTCACTCAAACTCACCCTCAGCAAGAGATTCTCACTCATGGCAAAGCTGTGTGGCAGAGCTCCAGGTCAGTCTCCAGCTTGGAAGGAAATATGTGCAGAAAGCACCTCATTACCTCATTTTCAAATAAGGCTCTCAGTGCATCCTTGGGAGGCTGGGCAAACTCTTCACACAAACAGCCCTGGTCAATCCATTATCAGAAAATTGCAGCAATGCTAAAGAAGGGCTTTCTATGGCTTCCAGAGGAACACTTTTGTTATCTTGGGCTTGTATCTTTTAATTCATTTCAGGCAATTACTAAAAGATTGCAGCCACTTCAGATTAGGTCCATATGCCAAATTATATGGATTGTGATTTGTAACTGCAAGTGCTGTTCCATCAGCCCCAAGCCAGTGAGAGCCAGCAGTCTGTGACCACCTGCCTTCCTCTCTCAGTATTTACAGCCAGAGGTGGCAAAGAGGACAGATGCTCTGTGAAATGCACATTGAAACTGAATGAAAGTCAAAGCCAAGGCAGCCATCCTATGTGAGCCTGATAAGCAGAGATTGTTGCCTGGTGCAGGCTCCACACCACAGGGCTTCACACTCTGCACTGCCTTCAGCAGAATGAGATGCCCAAGGCACAATTATGCTCCAGTCAGAGCTACCTCTTCCTTCTGTGGCTCATACAAATCACAAACCAAGCTTAACTATAACAGACTAAAGAGCTGTTTCCTCTGATGCAACAAAATCCACCTAATTTGCTCCAGTGAGATCCACTGGCAGTGCTGCATCCAGCTCTGGGGTCCTCAGTACAGGAAGGGTTTTGGAGCCAGTCAGCAAGATGATTAGAGGGATAGAACTTCTTTCCTATGAGGAAAGGGAAACAGAATTGGTATTTTTCAGCTGGGAGGGAAGAAAGTTATGGGGTTACCTAATTGTAACCTTCCTGGTACCTGAAGGGAACCTACAAGAAAGCTGGGGAGGAACTATTTACAAGGTCCTGGAGTGACAGGACAAGGGGGAATGGCTTCAAACTGACAGAGAATAGGTTTAGGTTAGATATTAGGAAGATATTTTTCCCTATGAGGGTGGTGAGGCCCTGGCACATGTTGGCCAGAGAAGCTGTGGCTGCCCCATCCCTGGCAGTGTTCAAGGCCAGGTTGGATGGGGCTCTGCGCAACGTGGGATAATGGGAGGTGTCCCTGCCCATGTGAGTGGAACAAGATGATCTTTAAGGTCCCTTCTAGACCATTCTGTGATTCTATTAATTAATTGTATCAACGGTGATATAAGAGAAAAAAACCAAAAGAAACAAGGGAGAGGGATGGGCTTTGGGGGGAAGAATATCAAATATATGCCTAGAATAGCTCTTTGAAAAAGAAATTCAAAATTTCCTTTTATTTTATTTTTAAGCCTGCAAGCTAATACACCCAGTGTTAAATTAAACATGGAACTTGAATTAAAAACACACCTTGAGATTAATCCAGCAAATAATTCAACTCTAAGTATTCCCCCTCAAGGATAGAATAACCAGGCTAAGTGAAATTATATAAACAGTTTTCTGCAAAACAAAACAAGAATAACAAATTCAATAAACTGCTGTAAGATGCAAAGGGAGGTACATTCACAGTTTGCTGGATCTTCCCAAGAGAGGCTAGAAAAGAAAAGAAGAACTACATAGCATTCTAATGTCTGCTCAAATCATATAACTGCAGCACTGGGGAGGCATTCCAACTTCCAGAACTGAAACACTGGGGCTGTTCACATTCCTGCAACAGGTACAGGCATTGTGCTTACAGTACAACAAAGGAAAGTATCACTTCTGTGAAACAGTGTTTGAGAGGAAATATTGGAAAGATAAGTAGAAGGATCTGAGATTACAAAAAACAGAGAGTCAAACAGACTTGATTAGCATTGCTGGTTTGATAACTAAGATGCCATGGCAGGAACAAACAGAACTGTGAAAATTACAGGAGATGGGATTACACCTGCTTACGGGAATCAACTTCTGCAAGCAAAGAGTTGTTGTAAAATGCATGAGTTTTCTGTGTGATTTTTAAACCTGATTATTGTAGTAGAAATCATTAACCTGTTTGAAATAGTATATAAGCTTTTGGGAAACCTGAGTAAAATCGAATTCTGATCACCGAATCAGTCTTCCTGTCTCTCATCAATCGCCAATAGAAGGAAAGTTCTAGAACAGATGAACTAAAAAGGTTCAATTTGGGTGCATTCATAATGCGCCATCAATGAGCTTCCCATAAAGAATCCCGTAAAGGAAGATATCCTGAGTACTCTCATGATTTCACTGCCCTAAGATTACCATTAAAGAGCCATCAATGTCATATTGCTAAATAATCCCTCAGTACTATGGTAGTAAAATATTTGTTTGGAAGGGCTGTCACTTCACTCTAGAGCAACACTGTGAGGTTAAGTCAGCTTTCCAAATTACACATAACTAAGCACTTGATCAATTTAATTGGTAGAACAGTCACTCATCAGTACCAGCAGAGCTTGCACGTAGGTGTCTTCCCAACAGACACATTCACTGTGTGTTAAAAACAGGATTCCAGCATCAGGGCTGTCATGTACAATGAGCACAATCCCAATTTTTAAATGAGATCTAGTAACAAGTATCCAAGGTTACCAATTTTAACTGTGGTCCTTAGAGCTGCATAAAAAATCTTCCCCCACTGAGATGCCCACAGTCCCTGTGGGATGGCCTTGGGCTGCTGGCACCTCCTGGGGCTGTTCTCAGAGTGGTCGCTGCATGTGGCCTTTCTGCTCCAGACATCTCTAAAAATGAAGTCATGGAGCAATGAAGGAATAAGACTTAACCAATAAATCATTCCTCATTTAGGCTACTGGAAGGCTCCTTCACTGTCCTAAGCAGGAAAAAGTCCTCATCATGGAGTTACAGCATCCCTCTCTCCTAACAAAGATTGGTTTTCTTTATTGGACCTTTATCTTTTCATCCCTACAGGTTCTAAAACAGTCCCAGCAATGAGGGTTCAGTGCTTCCAAGGAATCCACTTACAAAGCCAGTAGTTCTTATCATGAGAAAATTTCATCCTAGATGTTGTACCTGGCTTGATTTCATACTATTATTTTGGGTGCAGTCAAATAAATAAATTCTTCATCTATCTTCTGCTTAATGTTTGTAACACATCAGTTACAGATTTATTTGTCATCAAGACTCCATCTTGTTTGCCAAAAATCGTTGTCTAGATGACATCTAAAATCCAGGCTTCTAAATTGCAAAGATTTATCAGTAGAATAAGGGTTTTCTCCCTGCTTGCTAACAAGGTTCCCAGACCACCTGATGGCACCTGCTGCAGTTACACAACACTGCAGTTGCTATCTACTCACCCATCCTTAAGTTTCTCTTTGCATTACTTTGTTTTCCACGTTTCTGCCTCAGATCTATCATCTCCTCACTTGGATTATTTTTGTCTTTTCATGTGCTATTTTGCACTTTTCCTGGTTAACTGTAAAGTTGTCTGACCACACAGTGAGATCTCTCACTCTGAGCAATTACTCCTATCTAGAAGTGATCCTCTTAACATAAACTAGCTTTGCAAATGGCAAAGTCTCCCCACAGCCAGAAGCATGTATATATCTCTTATCAGTAAACAGTAAATTAAATAGGCAAAAGTGTCATCTTTTCAATATTAGAAGTAAAACTTTCTATATTTTAGCAAGTCAATAAAATAGACATGATGATTTTTCCTCATTATTATAAAATCCTTCTTGGTAAGACAAAGTCTTTTATTTCAAAGTTGCTCAAGTTTCTCTAACACATTAAATGAGAGAGTCCCAACATATAAGGAAATGCTGAATATTGTACATTTCTCTGCAACTAAGCACATACAAATGGGTACTAGAAGATTCCTTACCTGCTCCCCAAATTGTTCCTCAAAACCAAGAGCACACTCTAACCCCATGGCATGGCAGCAAACTGCTCACTGATCTACAAGAATCTAAACAAAACCTCCCCCATCTGAATTCAGAAAACCTTGTAGGTCCTGAGGATCCTGTATTTATCCAGTCTGAAAAAACAGATATTTTTCTGACAGAGTAGAACAGCTAAGGAGAAGAAGCTTAATTCTCCCTCCAATCCCTATGACAGCTGGGAGCTTGAAATAATTGCTAAACATGATGAAATTACTTTAGACATACAAAATCAAGAGAAAAAGCACCAACTTCCTGCAGTGTGATAACAGCAGGGAAAATAAGCTTCTTTATACTTCTACCTTTCTTCTCTGTGCTACACAGTTTATTTGTTCTTGGGACACATAGGTTGCTATGCGTGGATCCATCAGTCATTTAATTGCATTCAGTTTGTTTGATTTAAGTCACAGAACAAGGTTTCTTTTGAACACCACCACTAAGTAGCAAAATAAGTCATGTTTTGCCAAAGTCCTGACTAAAGCTGTGGAAGGAACTACACTCCAGAAGGAAAAGATAAGGCAGATCTGTTTTGGCAGCATCTCTGCAACCACCAGAGAAAGAAGTTTTCAAGATCAGAAAAAATACAGATAGGAAAGAGACTGGAATCCCATCAGCAGCACCAAGTGGAGCATGGGAAACAAAGGCACACTCAGACTCAGGTGTCTGAAGGGCCTCAGTGGAGTTAGTCAACAAAAAGTTCTCAGAACAAATGCAGAACCAGCACTGTGGTAGGACATAGGAAAGACAGCATTACAACTTCTCCTCTACTCTGTTTTGCCTGCTGTTGAACTCTTTTAAGCAGAAAAAAAAAAGTCAATGGTTCTCTGTTTTTAAATCTATAAATCTCTTTTCAGTTTGCTCTCATTGAACAGATCTTGGTAAATTTAGCCCAAAGGCTCAGGTCTCAGTCCACACACAGAAATCCAGCCCTGGAGCATACTCCAGTGTGCCCAGTGCTGTACCCAGCCCAAGAGACAGCTCCGAAGAGTTATCCCAGTATGGCACAACACAGGCAGGGAGGAAAGCTGTTTGTTCTGCAGCAGCCTGGAATTCAAGGGCTGCACTTCCAACTCCCTGGCTTTCTCCACAGAGCCCTTCCACTCACATCCTCATTGCTGCATTTCACTCTCCAAAGGCTGGAGAAAACACTTGCTGCATTTTCCCTTTGTCCTCCACACAGATGGCAGCCCAAACCTCAAGAGCTTGAATGCAAATCAAACCCTCACTTCAGGAAGTTACACAGAATAACTGCAGCCCAGCTCCCACGTTTTATCAGTGCAGAGCTTTTCTGAAACTCCCACGTTACACCCCAAACGCTGCTGTGTTTCACCAACAGGAGTGCCCAGGGTCACCTAATCCCCAGCCACCAGCGGCCTTGATCCCTGAGCAGGCTGCCAGAGGCAAAGGAGCAGATTAAAGGATTTGTACATCATGACAAATTAATAAACACCACTTTGGCCAGACCAAATCATTCCAGAGCTGACAGCGGTTTTGGATGGCGTGGCTAAAGGTAACCAAGGCCACAATCATGACAAGATAATTTAAACCTGCACAAAAGAGAGTGATACACATAAACCTGAAAAGGGTTCTGCATCCATATTCTGACTGCCTCTGGGCAGGAAAATCTGTGATGTGCCTGTCTCCTACTTTGTAGGCACGTCTTAATAGGATGTGACTGGGTGTGGCTTTAGTGACACATTTGCATTCAGGAATCTCTAAATTACACAGACAGGAACTGAGTTTTGGGGTGGGCTTTTGTTTGTTCAGGGTTTGGGGTTTTTTAATTAAGCCTGTATAAAATGGCAACACTACTTCACACCAAAGGAGTTTTGCTCCTTTATGAATCATAGCAGATAATTGGAGCCACAGGGCAAGAAAAAACCTCTTTGTTTACTATGCAAAATGTCTGCAGCTTAAGTGACACCTGGGGAATGAGTGATTCACACAATCATGAAGATTCTGAACATTCCTGTGACAGGTGTTTTGGGGACAATAATTTGAAAAATCCTGGAAAGATGTTTAAGCAGTAAAGTTGATGCCTCATTTTTCCACTTTATAATTGTTTCTTGAAGCATAAGAATTTTGCCATAACAGTTCATGAAACTGAAGTTTGGCCTCTAATTCCATGTTTCACTGTCAGTGCCTTTAAAAAGTAATAAACATGCAAAATATTCCAGATTTTCCTTTAGGTCGATACCTTATGAGAGTCTGAGTTTCATCCTATTTTACAGAGTGGAGTGTTTGGAGAGTCCACATGCTTGGAGTGTTTTCAAACAAGAAATCTCTGAAGAAACCCTGTGACTTTTTCCTCATTAGACCATGAATCTCCAAGTGACCTCAGTCAGGATGTGGTGCCCCAAAATATGTATAATTATATTTTTTTATCACTCCTGGTCTAAGGGACTTTCTATAAGAGGCTTTCTCTAAGGCATGCAGTAGCTGAGAACTGTTCTAAACCTCTGCAGCACAAGATAGTTGCTGGTACAAATAATTCCTTCATTTTGACTGCTTTCATTCCAACCTTTATTTGTTCCTAATATCTTCAAATACCCCGTATTTCTAAACAATTGATTTCCCCAGGTCTGTCAATCCCTGCAAGATGAAGCAGAGCCAGTGCAGGCTAACACAATGATATCATTACAGCCAGCATCTCCAAGGGCAGACTGGAAGCAAAAAGGCCTTTTCCCAGATGCCAGGCATTTCCACATAGGGGAGCTCATCTCCTGAAGCCCTCCTCAGGGGCACAGCATGCTGGCAGCATCCATCCCTTCACAAACCAGCAGTGCTCACCTATGGATGTCTGCCTGCTCACCTTAGAGACAAGTTTACTCTGAACACCACTGGAGGTAACTGAGCCATATCAGTCATTTGTTGAATTACACAAAGAGCTCAGGAATGCTCTGATGCAAACTCCAAGGAGCAATTTTAACGTGTAGAGACACTCTCCTTCTCTTCTGCAGTGCTGACAAACCATTTGCCTTGTAATGCCTGATCACAGCATTCTAAAGGCTCAGAAAACATATTCCCTTTATTATGTGGCTACTAAATAATTTATTGCAGCCTTATTTTGAGCCATATGCAAAACAGAGGCCTGTCAGAGATTCAAGAGTCTCTCCTTTCCATATTAGAAAGCAAGACTAGGATACAGAAAGCATCTAAATTAGCAAGAGGCTGTTGACTCCACGCTGGTCTCATACCAGCAGGGATGAGACTTCCAGCAAGCCAGTGAGCCTAACAGAACATGCTCCCCAAAAAAACTGCTGCACTCAACCATTTTCCAGATCAGCTTTCTTTAAGTTCATGCAGACTTAAAAGGCCAGCAAAAACAAAACCCTCTGCTTTTAAGGTTTTGTTGATTCAGAACCAAAGAAACACATCCAGTCAGAGTGCAGGACTTCAGTCCATGGTATCTTTGTATCTTTGTGCAGAACCAAAACAGATTCTACACAAACCCTGTGGCAAGGGAAAGGAGCACAAGGGAAAATCTGCACTTTTCACAGCAGATGCAGGCAAACAGATAATGGGTCAGGCTGCTCATTGCTCTGTGAATTACTGGGATTGTGTGACATCATTTCAGATCAACGCCATTAACTCTTGCAAATTCCCCAAGACATTTCTGTCCTCATCCTTTTAAGCCTGTTCTATGCCAACCAGCAAATTCCAAAATTAATTCCCTATGGTGTCTTCCTGAAGTGAAATACCAAACAGCTGCCTTTACATACAGCCTAAAAGAAACTGATTTCTGTGCTTGGAATTTTATTTTGGATTATTCATTACATCTTGGCAGGAATTGCCAGCAGCACAGCAACAAAACGAGAACTGAGCATGGCACGACACGGAGTTGGGAGGGCACCTACACACAGGAGAACCAGCCAGTAACTCCTTGGCAGATATCCTAGGAATTTGCTTGATATAGTCAGGTTTAAAGGGACAATTCAAGAAATATCCTGGATTCCTTTTTTTTTAATAAATCCTGATGGTTTGTAATTTATTGTTAGGGTACAGTGTAATTTAGAGCCCTATGTTGGTTACTTCCCTTTACACCCTCCAAATTAGCAGTCTGCATTGCCATCAGTAAGAACTTGCCTCATTTGTGTTCAGTTTCATTACAGGAATCTGCACAAATCTGTGACAAGCTTGTTAACAAAATTCAAGGGTGGGGAAATAAATTAAAATCAAATGCTCACCATTATTTGCAATTTGCTTGGATACATACCAAGCAGGAATTCATCTCTCTCTGTTCATTAATAATGCTCACTGAAGCTTGGCTTATACCTGCTCAGTCAATATGAGGCAGCAGAAACAACTTATTGACATTTTTGAATTTGACATCTTTGTTCACACAAAGAAGAACAAAGATGCAGCCAGACCCTTTTGAAGATAGCAGACACTGTTGCAGACTGAATAAAACAGCTTTTCCTTCTTTCAGTGAGAGCTTTTCCAGAATGCACATGAAAATTGTGACCACCATATTTCTCCCCACTTTTTCTTACTCTGCTATCACTACAATATTACTCCTTCTTTCATGTGGCAGACATAACACTGAGATGGCCAAAAAGCCCAAGGTTAAATTATTCTATAACAAGTATGGAGTACTTTGTCTTCCTCTAAGCAGTTGCAAACTCTTATGAAAAATCCTCACAGCAGCAGTGAGGATATAAGAGAAATGGGATCGATTCCCTTTTCTGTAATGCTTTGTTTCCCTTGTTCCAAGATGCAGAATTTCCTAGTCTGACTATTTTGAACTTTTGCCAGAATCCATTCCCTTCCAGAAAGCTTTAAAGATAACACAAAGGTCTAACTTGAAGTGATTTCAAACCTAAATTACATAAAGTCTCTGTCTCACAACCCAACCCGAAGGGCCTGAGATGAGAGCAAGGGAGACAGAGCGTGCAAATATAAGCACAGGGTGGTATCTCATGGGCCTCATCCCAGTTTTACAGCTCCATTTCCTACTTCTACTGCATGGATTTCTTTTTCCTTAATCAAACTTATCTGCTTACACATTTTCTAAGCAAAACACTTGGATTGTTTCTCTTCTCAAGAGAAATAAGCCTATTTTTTCATTACATCTGCTCACAGTCAAATGAAATGTCTTTTCATTTGTAATAGCATAATAAAGAAGCCAAAGTTAGAGTTTGCTCTCGTGCTCCTCTGCTGTCTCTGTGTGCTTGTAATGCAGTCATTGATTTGGGAGTAAAAGAGATTAATACTAATTGGCACAAGCTGCAACAAGGTAAACTTTGACTAGCAATAAAAACCACAAATATTTACAGCAACAGCAGCTAAGCACTGGAACAGACTGCTCAGCAAAGCTGGAGGATATTTCTGGAGATGCTCAAAACTTGGCTGGACAAGCCCCTAACAACCAGACCTCACTTTAAAGCTAATCTTGGGATGGACTATACAACCTCCAAAGCTCCCTTTCAGTTTAAATTTAATTCCAGATCGAAGACCAGGTATATATTTTCAGCTTGTGTGCCTATAAATCTTTGGAGATCTATACCCCAAATCAATTTTTTATTGCCAGCCCTGTGGAAATGAGGCATAAGCCATGCAGTTCCATGCTGTTTGTTCGACCATTGTTCCTTGCCACCTTCTCCCAAATCTGCAACAACTCTGGAAACAACTGAGTCAACACCAGATAAGATTTGATAGAGGGCTCAGAGCTAATCATATTTCCAAGTGTCTCAAAATAAATATAAATATTGACACAAAATGAGCAGT
This sequence comes from Cisticola juncidis, assembly GCA_013400215.1. Taxonomy (NCBI): domain Eukaryota; kingdom Metazoa; phylum Chordata; class Aves; order Passeriformes; family Cisticolidae; genus Cisticola; species Cisticola juncidis. The sequence continues at coordinate 244,985 of VXBR01007320.1, read as the reverse complement.
CACACAGCTGGAGACAACCACTGCACACCATTAGAGTAGATGGCTCTGTCATTAAATGCTTTACAACATTCCTCTTTCCCTGCCTAAGGTCTCCATCCTGAATGAAGTAAAGGGATGGTGGAGCAGGCTGGCTGCATCTCTGAGGCAAGATGTAAGACAGACAGGATAACAGCATCCCTGAGTGCATCAAAGGAATACAAGGAAAAATATTGGGCAGGAGAAGACACATTTAATCCATGTATATGTGCTGATTTATCTCCTCACATGACAATTTCCCTTACGACTTGCTGTGTCTTGATAAATGTCTAAAAATTTATAAAATAGAAAGAAAAAAAATAAAAAACCAAGAAAATACTTTATAAAGAGTTCTGCTCAGTAGAATAAGAAAAAAATCAAAAGCAGTGCAACACACACAGGATCTGTCAGCAGGACAGGCCCCTCCTTGTCACCAGCAGGGTCACAGCAGCACTATCTACTCTAGGCTGGTGCACAGCTTCTGCTGATTTTCTATGTGGCCCACACTGGAGACAGAAATGCAACTTTAAACAAGACATTCAGGAGGAAATCTTCAAGGTTTCTGCTCCTTCATGAGAAAGTACTTCATTGATAAGGGTGCCACAATCCAAATCACTGAAAAAGTAATTGAAAAGCAAAGCAGAAGCACTTTAGGAAAGAAGGAAGCACAGACAAGTGTCTTTCCTTTAAAAGCTTCAAAATATAAAGTGTTTCTTATGTCCAACAGACAATATTTTACACAAAATAATGGCAAAATGCAAAAGGTCTAAGAGCTGTCAGCTCCAGTGTACCTGAGGAAGGATTTTCCACTGCAAACAAAGTCTCCTATAAATCAAATAGCAACACTCATTTCACCGCTGCTGAGAAGAGAGGTGCTTTGGGACTTACACTCTACAAACACAAATCCATCCACACAAACAAGAAACTGAATGAAGGTTTTCATTCTGCTGCACACAATTTTAAGCACTTCAAGGTCATCTGTGTGAGATATCTTCTTTCAAATGGGGATTTGTCTGGTTTTCAATAAAGTAGTGACTGGAGTTTCAACTTGAAAGAGAGGGTTCCATCTTAGGTGTGGCGCTTCAGTGGTAAGATGCGACTCAAGAAATTTTTTAGATTCATTTTCTCATAGCTTTTCTGTTTAATTATTCAATTTTCAGCCTTTTGGACCTTAAGTTGTAGTCTTGTGAACTAGCTGGCACTGAATATCTCTGCTAAAGGTCATAAAGTAATTTTGCATTTATGCCATTACTACAATCAAGATGTTACTGTGCAAAAATCATTGCTTCAAGCCCTCTCTTAGATTGTGAGCTCACTCTTCAGTAAGTGTTAACAACTTATTAATTAATCAATCTGCATTAGCTTACCATACAGCAAGGTAAAAAAAAAAAATCTAAGAATGGTCTGTTCAGATATATGAGTTTATTTGCTCTGGTCTACTAAATAAACTCATTTGCTCTGGTCTACTAAATTCACCAGAATTCATTAGTGAGATTCTAACTGAGACCAGTTTGAGCCAGCAACAAATACCTCTCAGTGTTCTGGTTCTATTTCCATTATTTGTCTCATCTGAATTGTGCAAAGAGTACAACAATATTTCCCAATATACACCCCTTCCCCTCCAAAAAAAACCACCTTTTTTTCAGAAATATAAATTAAGACAGACCAAAAAAATGTCAACAACACCAAAAAAAGTCATCTTTTCTCAAACCTCAGTAGACACAAGAAATTAAATAGCCCAAGGGTATCATGTTCTGTCTTTTCTTAACATTATGAAAAAGTTTCAAGCCTTGATTGCTGAGGACATTGTTAATATACACTGTTTTAATACATGTAAGTTTAATCACAAAAAGTAATTTAATTTTACTTCTTGTACCATCATATTAGCATTTCATTTTCTAAGCATTTGTTTCTGTTGGTTTTATATAACCATCTAGAAAAACCAATATCTCGTAACATTTTCCTAATACTTTTCACTCAAAACAACATCACAATTTCTATAGTCCCCACTGAAGTCTCCCCTCTCATTTTTCTCTGTACTTATGTATTGAGCAAGGCATCACAGAGCAGGCTAAATACCTGTCACCTTTTAAATGATTTCATTTTTCAGAGTTCCAGTGGCTTGTAGGCTAAAGAATATAATTCTCTTGTGGTACCACCAGACAGCCTCGTATTTCACTGGAACTTATAGAGATTGCTAGAGTGGAAAACACATCACATACATCAAAACAAAAAAAAAAGACAATTCTTATTTATTACTCAACCACATTTTTCACACTTTATGGAAATGCATGCATTAAGTTTTTTCTGCCTTGTGTCAGAAAACATTTTTCCTCTCAAAATAAAGCAGCCATTCAATGATGGCATTGGAAATACATTTTAAAAGTGAGACTGGCATAAAATAATGTGGGATTGTCATGGCAAGTTCCCTTCTTTCTGCCTTACTTTCTCAGCTCTGCTTTGGGAAGGCAGAGCTCTTCCCTGGCACTTGTGTCCCCCTGGCTCCTCATCAGCCTCCCAAAGGGGACACTTTTTGCCTATGTGACTGTCAACCCATGGAAAATTGATGGTGTTTCAGGTTTGCTCCTTCAACATCTTCATGACTTCCCATCTCTTCTCTCATTCCCTTCACTCTTTCTTTTCTGTAGGTCCTGGAAATTTGAACAAGAACATTTTGTTACAGCCTAAATTTAAACTATAATTGGTAATTGTGTGTTAGAAGCCATAGAAAAGATACTGAATTCAACCATTAGCCAGGAAAGGCCTTATTGATTATCTGCACTTACCTCTCACAGAAGGCCACCTCTGTATTTCATGTCATCCTTTAAGTGTCAATTCCCTATGATAGGGGTCTCTCAGGCTAAATTTCCACCATCAATTACTGTGAGAAAGACACTGTTCCAGACAGCCACAGATTCTCACCGATTTTAAAAGTCATCATCATATTTGAGATCATTTGTCTGGCTGTTGAGTGCTCTGATGCCAAAAACCATGTGAGGCAGAAAGAGCTGTCCCTGAACTCACAGAAAGCAAAGTAAAAATCCCCTGGGCAGAGGGGAATATCCCAGGTATCCCTACAGCCCATGAAACAGCCACAGAGCAGAGATGGGAAGGACAAGGCTGGACAAGATTCAGTGCAGCCCTAAAGAAGGAGCCAAGAGTTTGGAGCCCCTCTGGGCCTGCCCAGAAGAAGTGGAAGGAAAGCAGCAGACAGTCTGAGTTCTGTAAAATATGAATGAGTAAAGGTAACAGTATCTAATGACACAGTGATTCTAAGACCCCTTGCAAAAAGGCTTTATTGAAGTGGCCTATTCAAACATGTTAAGAGCCACATATTTACCGTACATGATCCCAAGGTCTCAGTCACCTCCATGTCATTAAAAGGCTGCATAATCATGCTAGATGTGATCTATCACAACCTACCTGAACATGTACCTGTGTAATCCAGTGCTTATATGAGGCATCTGGTACTCTGTTATGGTCTAATTTCCAGTTGTCAGTGCTATTGAGATCCCCTATATCAGATTTTCTGGCAGTTTCTGAAGCCTGATGACATTAAGGTGCATGGTTTCTTGGTGGAGCACACCTGTCTTCACAGCTTCAGAGCTCACCATCAATGCCAAACCCAAGAGATTTTTACCCTCAGTACAGTGAATCTAAAAAGGTGCAGGTCTCTGGCAGAGATGGATATTGAAAGCTCTTCTCTGCCACTCTGCTATTTTTCCACATTAAGAACAGAGGGACTTCTACAAGCAATTTCCAAAGAAAATGTTAAGCCAGCGCCCTGTTTTCAGTACCCCTCTCTGCTGGGAAAAGCATGAAAAAATGAGAGCATTTACAGAATTCACGGTTGGGGGATTTCTGAGTTTATTCAACACTTAACTAAAATATTTTCCAGTTCTACTCAGCAGAGATCCATAAAATAGAATATCCATTTAGCTTTATCAAGTTCTCTCAAGTATATTACATGGAGGGAACTACATTACATATCTTCATAAAGCCAGATGAATTGATAACAAAAGCAAGTCAACAGCTGAATTAGGCTTCAAGCAGAAAAAGTATCTGTTCAATGTATTTTCCAGCTCAGTAGATATTTTTCCCTTCATCTATGCATAATTCTGGTGCCATTAAAATGCTGGATAAATGACAAAACTTTTAATCTCCTGTACATCAAATCAGAGTTCCCACATGGCATGCGACCATCAGTACCCCAGGAGTAATCAACTAATATTTCTGCAGCTTTCTTAGCATTTTGTTGAATTAACAACAGTGATTCCAGAAAAGGGGGAACCATCACTGACTTGCTGTGTTGAACTTGGACAAACACTTGTGCTTTTGCTTCCATTTTTGCTACCCCAAACATGACAAAATTCAATCTTCATTTGTGAAAGGGTCTCATGGGTTAAGCAGATGGATAAAGAACATCTTTGTTGCTAATTCCCTTTGGGTTTTGGTGGGAGATACAGAGAGTTAGGTTCAGAAAATATCACTCAGTAATTGTGATGCAGGCACAGAAAAAACATAGGTACTGCAAACCTACAGTGAGGCTGCTCAAACATTTAATTCTGGTTTGGGGCATGCCCAGAAGTGCACCAATCTTACAGGAGCTCAGTCAGCTCTTCCAAATGGAATTTGCAACAAAATCTTCAGTGACATCATATTCTGAAGTTGGCAGTGCATCTCTAAAGCAGGTATGACTACAGCTATTAAAAGTTCTGTTAACTAAGAATGGGGTTAGAAATAACATGGTAACAGGCTCTCAGTGCAAAAGGCTCTGTGAGGTTCTGTTTTCTAGGTACTAAACCAAACCAGTACATTTCTGAATAACTGGCAGCTCAGGATGGATTTTGTTTCTCCCTGTTCACTTCCATGAGTTTCTACAGACATACTTTGTTACTGTAATACTTGCTAGAAAAATGATGAGGAAAAAAAATAAACTTACACAGTCTAGGACTGAAAGCAATTTTTTCAGGCCAGCTGTGGTGTTCTGCAAGGTTTTCATTATATGAGCATCAAATGAGACTGAAACACAATCAAAAATTGTTCTGAAAATGCCATAAAACTTTGATTTCTTCCCGTCACTCTATTCTCAAGAAACTTGCCCACACTGCAGCTTTTAGTGGTTGTGACTTGACACCAATTAACCCCAATCAGGCTCTCACCCTGCAACCCTTCTGCCACACCACTCTCTCCAGGACTGACAGCACATTTATGGAATCAAAACCAGCCCTCCTCATCTGTCCCATTTCTCTGTGCAAACCAGCAACAAATGAACACAGTGCTCCTTGGAGGAAAGAAGCATCAGGGAAGGAATGAAAAATCACCAGGTCAGTGTTTCCCAGGATAACCTCAGGGTGACATAATACCCCAAAGACCCGAACTGCTGTTATCTAAGGCCAAAATCAAATAATACTTTCAGAATTTAGAGAGGAATAATCCTTTGTTCTATATTGCTCTGTTCATTCACCTTCTCAGTAATAGAGGACTGAGCACTGACAGTATAGGAAATTACATTTTTTTATAGACAAAACCCTGTAACCTTGCAAGAAACTTTAGGGGTAAGAAGAGTGCAAGTAAGCACATTCAAAAGTTCTTTTATGGACAGTGGCCAATTTTGAGCTTGCAGAAAAGGTTTAGACTTTACCAGAGAAGCAAAGAACAAAACTTCTGACCAGCAAACCAGCAAGGTCACTTCTTTTCCAACTTGTCTCTTAAACCGCTGCTGTGAAAGCCTGTTACACTTGCACTCAGAGAATGCTGAGATTACAGCTCACACAGAAAAAATGTCCAGAGCTTTTCAAATGGAAATAATGTAACAATTACAGACAGACTCTGTAGAAGTTGCCAATCCATTGCAAATGCACTCAGCCTCGGAGTCCTCAGAGCCCCTCTGGGAGAGTGCTCTAACCAAACCTCAAACTTTAATCCCATTTCTTTACTCCATGTTGCAGCCTGACTGCCATTTCCAACATGGTCGTCTGTAACAAGCACCTTAAAGCCTAAACTGCATCCAAGTCTTCCAGTGGAGCTCTTGTGTGCTTAAATCCACAAAGACTACAAGACAGGGTAGGTACAGGTGTTGTGAAAACTTCTCCACTGCTGCAATCGACATATGCAGGATTCTCAATAATTTTGGATAACTGATACAAGCCCATGCAAGACACTCGGGCAGGCAGCCCCTTCCTGCCCCTTGTTTGCCAGGGCCACAGGACTGCCAGGAAAGTATCAGCCACTGTATTGGAATAGAATCTTTGGAAAGATTGGCTTCCCTCCACTCACCGGGAACAGAAATGACCTTCAGGATATCTACCAAGAGATACCAGGGCAGTTCCAGTCTGCAGAGCCTTGTTGGTGAAACAGATGTGTTGAAGCAATCACATCATACAGCAAAGCCCACTGCTCCAGGGAGCAGGTTTTGAACAGCAGCACGATATTTTATAGAGCAGAACACAGCAGCTGGAGGGCAATCACTGTCAGAAATGACAGTGGATTTTCAGTCCAGCAGAGAATGATTGGGCTCTACAACACAATCATGCCTCTGTCCTTTCTAACCACTGTTAGAGTCCATGTTCCCATGGATGCTCTGCAGAGAATGAGAAGTGAAAGGGTTGAATTAAAACTTTTAGAAGAATTAAAATATATGAAGCCACACACACAAAGTAGAGATTTAAGCCTCAGCTTTAAGCTTCACATACCCTAAGTGCCTAATTGTTAGTGTAGAAGTACAGAGCTTCAGGCCTAGTGATAGAGTTTAGACATAAGAAAAATAGAGTAGAGTACTGCTTATAATTTTTGGTATGAATTTTGCACAAATAAGATAAAGTTTTTCATGTATGCTAAGAGTTTTTATGCATAACAAGACAGAACTTTTACGTGGGCAAGACAGAGTTTTTGCAGTGATAATTGTACCATATGTGTAGGTTTTTGATGCTGCTTTTTGTAGTTTTTCGTAGTTTTACGAACTTAGAGAATTGCACCTAGATTGGCCAGTGTGTAGATAAAGGCATAAATACGCATTTGTAAATTATAGATAAAAAGCCTCTGGGTTGAAGGTGGAGGTGTCAATCAATCAATCCAATCGATCAATCCAACCTTCTGCACTCTGGGGTAGGAACCCTGCCAGGGAGCCCAATGGGATTCCAAAGGTCCCATTTACTGCAGTCTGTGTCACTGGGATCAGGGCCCAGGGTCCCTTCCCTTTCCCCCTTGTGGTGTTGCCCCGGAGCTCTGCTCGGGACTGCCGGGGACTCTGTGTGGGTGTGGGACCCTGGGACCCTTCACTGCCATTGTGACCCTGGGACTGGGACCCCTGTTTGGGATTGTGATCCCAGGACCCCTCACTGCCACTGTGACCCTGGGACTGGGACCCCTGTTTGGGATTGTGATCCCAGGACCCCTCACTGCCACTGTGACCCGGGGCCAGGAACCCTGTTTGGGATTTATGATCCCGGGACCCCTCACTGCCACTGTGACCCTGCAGCTGGGAACCCTCCTTGGGGTCAGGAGTTGGAGGTTGTTTTACCTGGAAGCTGTGATGCTGTGTTAAATTCTGTGTTCTGACCGTTACTTTACTGGTATTTTATTTTCTAAAGACTTTATACCCGTAACCAATTGTAAGACCACTCATTTAGAACTCTCACACCTTCAGATATGGGCTTTCATGCAATAAACAACTTTGTATAAGATCTTAAAATGTTCTTGGACCTTTAAGATCTATTAACCTGTAGAGACGGCCTTACTATTTCAGACTGAACACATATGTTCAAAACACTGTATGTTCAAAACAGTGGCTGTAGAGTGAAAGAAACCACAGACTTTGATGTGGTCAAGTATATTATACTAATCTGTTGCAATGACAACTTTAAGTGTAACCAATACCATGAAAGATACCCTAAAGCCAGTCCAGACAATACTGAAATAAGACATTTCCACCCACACAAGTCTCATGTCTATGAGTTTAATGTTCTCATTTTAAAAATAACAAGTCCCTTGCCTCAGGATGCTTGGAAAGCTTGGTGCTATTGACTATTTGACTTTTCCCTTGCCATTACTGGGGAGGCTGAGTTGACCAACTGGGTTTTGAAGTCCCCTCCTCAAAACTGTTCAATTGTCAGGCCTTGAAAAGTAAATTTGTTCTGAGCAAGCAGCTTGTACAGAAAGAAGGGAATGCATCTGGAGAGTAACAGTGGCAGCTTTTAGCATGTGTGGACAAACATAAGTGTGGCTGTTCCCACTGGCAGTCATGAATAGTCTGTTCATTTCTACCTGGTGTGGTTGTTACAGGTCAGGTTCAGTGTCCTGCACTGAGTGCTGTGGGCACCCTGAATTATATAAACAAGAAGAAAGAGACAGACCTGCTTCTGTCCGTGTCAGATCCTTGGTGTCCTTCTGTTTGGCATTGCTGCAGGCATGCACAGCCTGGAGAGGAGTGAGGTGGGCTACATCTCCTCCTCCACTGTTTCCAAGACTAGGAAATGGCAGAAGTCAGTTTAAAACAAAACTCCTTGGGTACACAGCCTTACAGACCATTGCAAATATTTACCAGAAAGGTCTTGTTCACCTCCACACAACACACATATCCTGTGCAAATGAATAAAATTAGAGGGGATTAGGGAGGAATAGATGCATGTTCAAAGCCTTCCTTCATTTGCATTGATTTTTGTTTTGTTTTTCAGAAGTGTTAGGGGAGTCTTCAATTAAAACAGAGTGAAAAACACTGCCCCATCTTTTCCTGTGCCCAAGGCAAGACCAGCCACATCTACAACACTCCTGACAGACTGTTCTCCACTGAATGGCTCCAGCCCATCTTGGCTGAGGTCAAACTCATCAAGGTCAGTACCAATAGGCCATTAATTATCAGCCTCCCAACAAAACCAGCACTTTCTTCTGTAGAGAAAATCTTACAGGTATAGTCTGCAGTTCTGTGACTCAGCAGGCAACCATGGGAAGACAAACTACCCTGCTGGCCAGGGAGGTTAGAGGGAGGAAATAAAACCTGGCACCCACGTGGGGGATGGGTAATTTAATGCAATAACTGGCTGCCAGCAGTGACAGTCATGAATCCATCCCAAACAGGGCTCCCTGCCAGCTCCCAGGAAAAGCAGCTGGGAACAGTGTGAGCTACACTCTGCAGCTGGTTTAAAATTTACCCATGGACCTCTGCATGAACTTGCCATGTTAGTTCCTAAGCCTAATTTGTAGCCATGGTCTCCACAATGCCATGTAACAGCAAGTTCTTAATCACATCATGGCACCTTTTCCCTTTCATTTTGTTTCTAAACTTCCTACCTAGCAATACTGCTGGGGTCCCCTGGTTCTTCTAGTCTGAGAACAGCAAATAATGATTAGTCCTCTTCTCCCACTCATTCACCAGTTTGTAGTCTTCTCTCACCCTTCCTTCCCTCCAGTCATGTTCAGACTCTAGGCAACATACACAGTCTATAGGTCATCATAACATCAAGGCTCTACCTGCACATGGACGGAAGCAAAGTGTGAAAATGATATTTTGTTTAAATTCACTGTTCACTCCAGCCATGCCTGCTTGGATCCTCATCTGCAACACATGAGTCTGGTAAGACAGATGAAACAAACAGCAAGAGGCTCCAAATAAATACACATGATGGTACATGAGTCTGCAGTGAAGGTGACACAGTAGGTGCTGAGCCAAGGCAAAGCACAACATAAACAGGTTAAATAATTAGGCCATTATTTTGTTTCCTCTAGCCAGGGCATGCCTTTGATGGATCACGGTGTATTTTTACTCACTGTAAATGTCATTAAGAGGTGGTTGCTCTGTTATGCCCTTAAGGTTAACAGATGCTTTATACCCAACTGCATGGGAGAATCACTGTGTATGCTCTTCACGAAGCAGCAAGTCAGATTACCTGCAGATAACAGCATCTATAAAATGTTATAACGTCTAAGCATAAAGCAAGAAGGCAAAGGGGAGGAGGTGTAGAGAAAAAAAACCCAAAAAACAAAACTAAAATACTGCAGCCTCATTCTTCCTTTCACAGGTCTTGTCGGGCAGGCCGTGTCATTGCTAAGGAAAATTTTGGCTGTGTCCACAAAGGAACAACCTCAGATTTACCATTTCAGGTGAGGGCCACATGTGGGACTGTCCGTGCTGCAAGCAGAGCTGCTGAGATAATGAATATGATCAAGGGCAAGCAGTGACAAAACATTGCCTTACTGAATTTGTTTGTTAGGAGCAGTGGATGGCCATGGTGTAAAGTCAGTTTTCTTGCTAAGCTGCCACTGTCGAAACTCATCAAAAATGAATGGGCCTTTCTTCTTATTATTTTATCATTCCTATTCATTCTGCCAGCACAGTTAAGATCTATAAACTCTTAATTTCTTCTAGTCAAAGAAGTCTTCCTATCACCAGAAGACTGTTTTCTGAAAGTAAATATAAAAGGGCAGAAGGGTGAGCAGAGATATAGGTAAAGTCTTCACAGACTGACTAGGTTGGAAAAGACCTTCCAAGGTCACCAAGTCCAGCCCATGCCCTAACACCTCCACTAAACCATGGCACCAAGTGCCACATTCAATCTTTGTTTAAACACATCCAGGGATGGTGACTCCACCACCTCCCCAGGCCAACCATTCCAGTACTTTATCACTCTTTCTGTGAAAAACTTTTTCCTAATAGCCAACCTGTACTTACCTTGGCACCTTGACTTAAGACTGTGTCTTCTCATTCTGTCAGTTGTTGCCTGGAGAAAGAGACCAACCCTCACCTGACTACAGACACCTTTCAGGAGGCTGTACAGAGTGATAAGGTCATCCCTGAGCCTCCTTTTCTCCAGGCTAAACACCCCCAGCTCCCTCAGCCATTCCTCACAGGGTTTCTGTTCCCAGCCCCTCTCCAGCCTCGCTGCCTCTCTGGATGCACTCAATCATCTCTAGTCCTTCCTAAACTGAGGGGCCCAGAACTGGACACAGCACTCAAGGTGCTGCCTCACCAGTGCCCAGGACAGTGATTAATGTGGTTAATGAAGCTATAGAGGCATCCACAGAGTAACTGCCCTGATTTAATATTTCTGCATACAAAGACAAAGCAATCAGTGTGAAAGAACAGAATGTGTGATGAGTACTTGGCAGCTGATACAGAGCAAGACTTCTAATGACATTTTCACTGGATTTCGCAGATATTACCATGCCTCATTATATGCAGCCTGTAGCCTGCTCTTAGTGAAGGAGGCTTTGAGAACAGGAAAAGTAAGAGGAAAGCACATTTACTGCAAATTGTGTGGAAATAGTCACCTACACAAGTTGGCTTTTATCTCTGTTTCCTTCCTTTGTGACATATTTCATAGACATGTGAAAGAATGACCAAGACTTGGACCTTTTGTTCTACCATCCTGCTACCTATTAAAATAAAGTCTAGAAGTAGCCAAAAAGTTACAGCTATCAGATTATTCTGTGGATTAAATTCTATTCACATATGCTCTAGATCCAGGAGGATTTATGAGCCCATTTTCCACAGGTACCAATGGAAAATTACTTCAGCCATTTTTTTCTTCTGGTAATACACCAGATTAGTTTGTGTCTTACAACATCCTTCTCCTCTCCTGCTCTAAGAGTTTGTCATGACATCCTACAAATGCCACCTCTGTTACCACAACTGAAAGTAAAACAAACAAATTCAAACATCATCTTTCCTGTTCTTTCCACCCCACGAGTTTTTCCTGCTAATTACACAGTTACTTTCTAAAATATCTAAAATCCTCCGCAGCCTTCCAGTTTCTTTGGGGAGTGCAAGGCAGTTATGCTGGTGCTTGAATGATACGAAATAACACCCCAGGCCTACTAAGACCCAGCAGTAATTCATAGACTGCAGGTTAGAAATCTCTGTAAATCAAATAATACTGCACAGCAAAATCTGTTACATTCAACTCCCCAATTGTACATGTTCAAGTTGAACAAAAACATGTTTTCTCATTTCCCATAACTGTGACTGGGGAGTAGGAGTGGATATTGCCTATGCTCAGACTGCAGCAGGCAAATGCTTAACATTAATAAAAATGTCATGTGCGTAAACCCAGGTTCTATTTCCAATAAAGTATTTTGTTCACTGCTCTCACATTTCATAGTGGACACATTACAATTACATTAAAGGATTTTGAAAACGTAATAAAAATTCTATTGTCTGACTCTAGCTTTAGGTCAAGGAAACCAGATAAAGCAGCCTGAAAAAGGTACCAAAAAAAACCCAAACAGGAAGTGATTCAAGAGAGATTGAGAGAATTTGAGCACCACCACGGCCTGAATGAGATTACTTGGAACAAGAGCACCATCCCCTGCCCACATGGCAAACAGCACAGGCCCGGAGAAAGTTACACTCCTGTCCCATTCACAAAATGAATTCAGCTCTCTCCACCAACACCCAGAGGAACGGGAGCTGTAACTACGGGCACTAAAGGATGAAACAAGGCTTCCCACTTAGCTCTGTTTGCTGATTGTAACATTTCTCGAAGGCACCGCTAGAAAAAGCCTTGTGTGGTTTATGTGCAGCCACTCTATGAAGCTTTCAGTGTTTCTGCAGATGCTTTGTCGGGACAGGAACAAAACAAGCACATGCTAAAAGCTTTACTGAGACAAAGAGGTGAAGCCTTTTCATTTTCAAGTCAGAAATGCAGGGTGATTAGTCAGGATGAACGACAGACATTGGGCAGGTGAGTTACCTGCAAAGTGCTGTTTAGTCACATTGCACATACTTCTGGTAAGCTGTCAGGTGGCATTTCCAGAGGACATGGAAATACCACCAGAAATATCCACATTCAAAAGCTCTGACCCACCACTCCTCACTGCAATGACTCACCAGTTCTCTGACATCTAGATGAATTCTACACTAAATCAAAAAGAACAGTTAATGCTTAGGCTTTTCATGCATAACATTGCCTTGTTCATAAATTACTTTTTTCAGCACATATTTCAGTAACTGGGTGCCCACAGCAATTCCAGTTGTCAGGGAGCTGAAGTGAGATAAAGAAACAATATGAATAGCACTTATCATGAATCTAAAACAAGCAAAATCATAACCTGATATGCATCATAAAACTGAGGGAAATCAAGTAAAGAAGCTATTAATTTTCTTTTTCCCCATACACTGTGTTCAATACTGCAAAGATAAACACATTGTGATGAAAGCAAATAAAGAATATCACACCTCTAGCAGTAAAATAGGATCCCCTTAAACACTTTCCTGTGCGGGGGAAGAGAAACAAAGCAGGAAGGGACAGTAGCTCTTCAGAGAAAACCAACAATATTGTATTTACTCAAGTTTGCTTTAAAACAGATCCTTCCTATGTACATAGGACAGATTTTAGTGCTTATGCTCAAATCTTTGCAAACTGACTTTGCAAAGAGATTCATTTTCTCAATTCTGAATTGTGACAAAATGAACATAAACAAATTTTCACGACTCAGAATCAGAAGAGGGAGAGAAAAAGCCAAACACACCAATTATTAACTATTGCCACAGAGGAAGTAATTAATTCATTGGCAGGTGTAAATTAAAGCTCTCTTATGAAAGCGCTGTACTGAAGATTCCAAAACTTGTATTCCTAAAGAGATATTACACAGTAAATACTACAAATACTGCACTTCAATTAGCTTCTTTATATGTTAATTAGATTTCTTCGAGTAAGAAAGGTTCTCAGACTTCATTTTCTCTTTAATTACTTCAAAAGGGAAATTCAAATGCTTTTTCCCATTTGCGTCTTAAAACTTTCTGCAGGTGACTGTTTCTATACTGACCCTTAACAACTCCTGGTCAAAGTCACTACTTACAAATTCTGCAAGTAATTGAGATCATCACATTTAAATCATGAGCATCATGTTTGTGACAAGGGTCAGACTCTGCTGAAATAGCCTGACGTGTGAACCAAAAATCTACCAAAGAACCAAAAACAAATAATGAAAATTAGATGGTACTTTCCTAAAAATTCTAAAGAAACTGAAGAAAGTTGAAAAATTAGATATCTAATCTCTAAAGCAGTAGAAAGCAGTGCCTTAAAGATTTTTGTGCATGATTTTGCCTTGACAAATATTAAATCATTTAAAAAAAGATAAAAACTAAACCCACCAAAAATTCCCAATCCTGTTTTCCAAAGGTATTTCCAGGCCAGTGGTCATGCCAACCTTGCAGTGTGTCACTCATCATTCCAGGATGAGTAGCTATAAACTAACAACCCTTGCTAACACATTTGTAAAGGCTCCACAAAGAGCAAAACTGACAATTCATTTCAGGAAAGAGAATGTCCAGCAAGCACCAACACTTTGGTTTTCCAACTATACTGAACAGCAGCATCACCACAGCATCCATATCCTAGGCTAGACATGGAGATGGAGAGCTGCAAAACACCATCAATACTTCAAAACCTCAAGAATGGGAGGAAATATGTACCAACAGTCTGAGGCAGTGGAATCATACCAAAGGGAAAACAGATTAAAAAACATTAAATACAACTAACAACCACATACAACTGTGATGAGAGGGGAAAAGATTTATTGGTCCTTTAGATTTCCAATGGTTACTTGTAATATATTCAGCAAATTCATTCAAATATTACATACAAAGGATTTCCTTGTCATGTTAGAACTAGCTTAACATTCAAATGTAAACGTAAGGAATAAAAGCAAAAAAGAATAATCTTGAGTTTATTGTGAAATACATGATTATTTTTTCCTATTTCAGCAAAACCTGTAGAGAACTGGGTTCTGTGTTCAGCACCCACCTTCCACAAGGGTGAGTCTCACAGATGACAGAAGGCACTTGAAATTCCTGGAAGTTTGGATGTGGGGAAGAAGAGGGATAACTGCGCTTCTTTTTACTAAGTGCAATTCCTAGTATAAATTCAAGCAGCCACAAAGCATTAAGATACAAAACCTCAGGCAGACATGCTGATAAAGCCTGCAAAGCTGGAGTACAACAAGTGCTGGGTGTCCCCTGTCAGGTCAGTCGTCCCCGCCGCAGAGGAGCAGCAGCGCTTTCCTGTAGTCCCCAGAGGTGTCTTTCTGTCAATGCAGCACAGCAGCACCGTGAGTCACCAGAGCAGCGGCCAAGGAGGGCCCCATCCCAGCCACACACTCACCCCACCCACAGGAAATCCACATGGATGACTCTGCGCTCAGGAATGACACAAGGAAATTCTCTGCCTCTCCTGGGCTAGCTTTATTTACACAGACAGACTGCCAGACAAAAAACCTCCAAAAGTTTTACTAGAAAACAGAGATTTCTGCTGCACATTTGATGCATTTGTCTCCAGGGGGAAGTCCAAAGGAGAAGCCCAAAGCAGCACCAAAAGCAACCCGTGGGCAAAGGGCACCTAGAGAAAGGCGCCTGCTCCCTGTAATCAATGGGCAGCTCTGATACAAAATCTGTATGGGCCTGACAGGCTGTGCCAGAAAGCAACTCCACCCAGCCTAGTTAAGGGAGCATAATGTCAGGAATGACAGTAGAAAAATCATAAAAAGCAGGACTTAAAAAAAAATAAAGTAAAATAAAGAGAAGAAACAAAAAAGCCTTTTGGCTGAACTTTCCAGCAACAGCTGGCTCTGGATTCCTTGCTGGCTCCTTCCCTTTCTGCTCCTTCCCATCCACTCAAAGGAAATTATGACTCAGAGTGGTTCCACAGTGAAACCCTTTCCACTTGGAAACGTTGCAAAGGGTTCCATAACACAAGCCAAGATCTAAACTTCATCCTCATGATAATTCAGACTCCCAGCCCCAGTGTTATTTCTCTGGAGCCAGCACCCTCTGAAGCACTGCACAATAAGGAACCCAGACAAGAACAAGGAAATGATGAAGTAGCTAAAAATGGTGTATGAATAATTGTAATTGTAATCTGCTCTAGTGAACACTAAAAGGAAACATTTTTCCATAGGAAGTATCTCCCACTTCAACAATGGCATGTCAAAACTGCAGAGGAGAGGAACTCCTCAATCTCAGGGCCCAGGTCACCCAGCTC
The DNA here is from genome assembly GCA_013400215.1 of Cisticola juncidis. NCBI lineage: Eukaryota > Metazoa > Chordata > Aves > Passeriformes > Cisticolidae > Cisticola > Cisticola juncidis. The sequence goes on along the minus strand of VXBR01007320.1, from coordinate 228,996 downwards.
TACCCATATCCACCCTCTGCCAAGAAAAACAACAGTGAAAACAGTGACACCTCAATGACCCCTGCATTCCCTGAGAACAGAAATTTTACCTGAATCATTTGATACAAGGATTTAGCAAAATTCTTTCTGAATTCTTGTCTAATATCCAGCAGATCAACTTCACTTCTTGAAACCATGACTCTGATCAGGGTGTCATCATCAGTGCCAGCCCCCTACAGAGAAAAGATCACATAACATTCAAATATGAGTTTGTTCTGGACAGATGCTGCAACAAAGCATGAAACACAAACAACCATGGTACAACATGAAAGCAACAAGTGGTATCTCAAACCACCCCTGCATTACAGTTCAGCTCCACAACAGTGAATATGTGGGACAGTACCACAAGACACTCACACAAAAATGTGGAGAACACAGGGCTGACCATGCAGGGTGCTCCAATCCCTGGACCTCTATCAAGCCTCAAATGCTCAGGCTTCTTATTTTGTGTTTCATCTCAGGCTTCAGCTGTAAATGCCCACATAAATTTACAAGAACCCTGTTCCAGGCTTACACAGTAGCACAGCTGCTCACCACAAGCAGAATCAGTGTAAATTCCTCCTGCAGTGCACCCTGAAGCTGCAGAGCTGCAGGCAGTCCTAGAACTGGGTACCTCAATCCCAGCAGGGACCAGTACAACGAACATCATACAGCAGGACACAGGCAGAGCAACTCATCCCACCAACTCTCCAGCTGTTTATTATGGGGACAAACTTCACAAACCTTCTCCAGCCACACAAACATGCCCCACTCTGTTCATCATCTTTAGTGCCTGAAACATTTCACATCCTGTGCAGACCAAGGCTCTGACACCCCTGCTCAAACAAGGCAGACTCCACACAAGCTGAAGCCACAGCAACTTTCACGTGCTGACCTGCGGATGCACCTCAAGGAAGGACTTGGTAGAGCCCCCACGTCATCTTCAGCCTAACGTCCAGGGCCACTCAGTCCTTCTGGGGGCAATATGCTTGGATTACACCTGGAAATGCCCTCAAGCTGCTCAAAAGTTATGCCATGAGTCTGGTAGTTTCTAAGGAATTAAAGCCGAGTTCTGCCCCACCTAATCATGAAAGCAAACTCTGCTCTGCACAGAACCTTGTCATGCCAAACTGAAAAATTAGAAGTACAAACTCTTCTGTCAAAGTAATAATTGAGAAAAAGCTTTCTTACCTGAAGTGTTTAATGATTTTAATTTAAAAAAAAAGAAAAATTAAGGATCTTACCAGCACACATTGGTCAGGCTCCTCATAACATAAGTGTATAAGACACTAAAGCCTACAGGAAAATGTCATTCTTTAAAAAATACTTATTAAGAGAAAAGTAATCCTCCTCAGACAGCTCAGTCTACTCGTACAATATTTTGTACTTTTCACCTGAACCTTATTCTGCATGGTATCTATAAAGGCAGTAAAGGACTTTTAAAAATTAGGCTGTCATTTTATGTCTTATCACTGACTCTCAAGCTGTCACCTCATCTTCTGACAAACACACTTCAGGGTTCTCCAGCAAGGGAATGGGAGGAACTCTTCAGGGAAGCTGATAACTTGCCTGAAAATATAGACTACCTGCCTTTGGTTTAATTAATATTACTCATTGGGAGTTAAAAATTACAGCTTTCCCTGCTTATCTCTTCCCATCCAACAGAAACATGGATGCACTAATGCAATTCCCAAGGGTTATCTTTTCCAGCTGTTTACACCTTTCCTTTGCTGAGTTTCTTTTGCTTCTCAAAACAGGATGGATAGTAACCAAAATGTGTTTCAAAGCTACCTAATGCCCTCAGTCTGGAAATACTCCAAATCAAAGAGCACTAATTTGCACAATTTACAATCCTGCCCTTTCTCAGTACATCCACCACCTAATGACACTGGAGTTTAACCAGCTGGAAGTGCCCAGTGGATCTTGCCAGACATTTTCCAGGGCAGCAACACCAAATCAAAAAACAGCTGATGAGACTAAAAGGTCTATGGTCTGACAAACCCATGATGAACTCTAAGGAAACCATGAATTGTTTGCATCCTCTCCCAGACCTGCATACCCTGAACCTTTTACAGATACTTAGTGATACTGTATCCTGTCAGCATTCACAGTGGCAGAAGAAATTAAGAACAAGCTAAAGGGAGAGGAGTTGTAGCTGGAGATGGAAAGTGACCTAGGGAAAACATTTACTTACATACCTTCATGGAATGATACAGGGTCTCAGCAAAATAGGCAGGCACACTTCGGACGCATTTCACTGAAGAAAGCAAAAGATTGAATTACTGACTATTATTAAATACAGGGCAATCTTTGGTTGCCAAGACAAGGTGTGTTGTACTGGGTTATTCTCTCCAGGGTTGTCACCTGGTCTGTTCCTCTGTTACAACTCTTTGGGCTCTGGGATTTGGAGCAAACATTTATTTTTGATAAAAGAGAGACTTCACTAGTCAAACTCTACAACAGTGTCCTAGAAGAGCTGCCAGGAATACAAGTGAAGGCAGAGTCCTGTCTCACCTCTGGCAGACATGCACATGACCAAACAGAATGCAGTTAACTTCTTAACTCTTCTCTAGATATAAAAATAGATCCCAGGTGACTGATTACCTTCCTAAAGGAGCCCTGTTTTCATGCCAGTCTCTGTGACAATTGCAATTTAAGGAGGCCTGGGAGTAAGCAAAGGCAGCCTAGTGCTAGAAGTGTTATGACTCAATTACCCACTGCCAGAAGCAGCTTCTCCAGATCCCCAGAGGTCTCCCGGTCAATGGTCTCTTCAATCTGGAAGCCAGAAATGGTCATGTACTTGTCAAACACTGCAAAACAAAGTGTGCACCCTCAGTGAACAGCCAACACTCCCACCAGTGCCCCTGAGCTCAGGACAAGGCACCTGTGTGTCACTGTCCACAGTTCAGGTGCTACTGCCACTCACTGTCCTGTTCTGAGCATCACATTCCCATCAAATCCCCCTGTACAAGCCCTCCCTGCACATGGAAAGGACAGCCTGGTGCATTATTCCCAATGGCCTAAACAGACTGGTAAAACAGACTTACAGATGGGCAGGGACTGGGGGGAAAAGGCATTGTGTGTCTCTGTTATCAGCTCAAAGCAGGCACCTCGATATGGGCTGAGCTTTTCCAGGCTGGATTTCAGGCAGAAGCTTTCAGGCCCTCATTAACCACACTACCTACCCCTCCTCAAGTGGGAAACGCTGCGGGTTCCCAGGATAGTGATGAACTTCTCCTCATCTGTTCCCCATTTCAGCTCCCCAGCTCTGAACAAAACCTGTTATGAATTCAAGAAAACAAAACATCAGCATTTGTTTTGTGTCCATGCATCCCGTTGAAAAGCTCTATTTGTCTCACTCTAAGGAGCATTTTACTAACAAGCTATAGCTGGAGGGGAAAAATGAAATAAAATTGCCAAGTTCTGAACTCAGAAATAAATGAAAAAATCTGAAATGGACCGTGAAGGCATTTCCATGAGTAATGCAGCTTCAGGCCCTGAAACTGAGTGTCCATAGTCCTCCTCATAAGCCTGAAGTTTCCTGAAACTGTGATAATACAGCAGATAAAATCTATTCACAGTAGTGCCTCTTCTGCCCTTTTTTCCCCTTTTTCAGAGTAGCAAAATTTTGGTACATGATGGCTCTTTAACAGCAGAACCCTGCCAACTTGGTTCAAGGGGGAGTTTTCCAAGAAGGAGGGGAAGATGGATCTACCTCTCAGAACCAGGATTTGTGGACAGATAAATTCTTAGTTGTTTGAAACCACATTTTCATCATGGTTTTAGGACATTCATGGCTTTTCAGGCAAGTCTGTCTTTGATGCAGACAAAGATCTGAGTGCATTTTCAGCACCAGGAAAGTAAAACACTTCAAAAACTTGGAATGAGCAAGAGCCAGGAGAAAATGAGAAAGAAAAAGAAATTTGGAAAATAAAATAAGTTCTTTTTTCTGACAGCTGGAAAACTTTGCCTTTTTCTAAATTCCAAATTGCTAAACACTCTAAGGAGAAAGGCTGTACATGTTGTAGTATATATGCTTTTTAATATTAATGGTACAGAATAAAATAAGTTGGAGAGGAAAAAGCTCTCAAGGCAATCATTGCAAGGATATTTGTTACAAATAACATATGCTGAGCCCTCCAAATGAATACCAGCACTCTTCATCCAATAGAAAATGAGAAGTCCCAGTACAGCATTTAGAAATACCAGCAAAAGATTGATTTACAGCTAGAAGTTGTACATAGACTTTTATGTCAGCTTTAAGTTTTTACCTGCCTTGCCACTGGGCAATACACAAAATGTACCTCAACTATGTAACTTTAAAGAAGTGATAGTCATAAAATCTTTTCCAAAAAGTCAGAGTTTCTCCTTCAGGCATTCTCAGAAAAGTCTCACAATTGCTTTGAATTATTATTTAGTACTTGTAGACACAAAACATTTAAAAATCACCACTGAGCAAAAAGTTTGCCTTCTAATGTATCAAATTCTTTGCAGAATATATGACTCAAGAAAAGAATTGGGAAGCCAAAAATACTCCTACATTTGCACAGTCATGTACCTTAGTTCTGAACACCCATACCTGGCAACAGCAATCAGAAAATGACTGAATCTGTTCCAGCAGTTTTAACCACTGACTCAAGGTCCCAGCCCAAGCTAAATGCATGCAGCAAACCACAGAGACTGCTTGGAAAACCAGGACCTTTTCACCAGCTGGGCTTGGTGCCTCCTAAAGTTAGCTGCTCATTTAAACCAAATTAAAAGCACCAAAAGGAACCTATTTACCTACTAGGGCTGGTGCTTCCTGGGTTTCCTCAGTTACACAGGCCCAGCCAAAAGCAAGACTGAAAATTTCATGGAACATTCTAGTTCACAATTCAAATGTTTTTCCCTCTAATTTTCCAGCTGTAATTGTCACAGAAAATTAACAGCAGAACAACAATGATTTCTGAATTTAAGTGACAAAGGGTAGGCTTGTGGCAGTATTTTGCCAATCTGTCTCTCCATCTTGCTTGTGCTGTCTGGAGAATGTTTTATTGATCTGATATTCTGTTTTGACTCCATGTCACCTTGAACGATCCCTGTATTTCTTTCATTTCAACAGACAGTTTATGAGAGAAAACTGTCTCAGGCAGTAATCTGAAATAACTGGGAAGAAACATGTATTTAATGAGTTGTAATCAAATTGCTGAAATATTGACTATCACTCCAACAAAGCAAATGGCACCCAGCAAGAGACTGGCAAGGACACCAGTTAATTGCTGGCATTCCTTTTCATCCAGAGCACAGGGTTAGGGAGCAGTTATGGACAAGGGATTAAATTCAGAGAGGAGTTCAAGTCAGTTATTAAGGAATGCACTGTTCATATGTGAGTTTTCCAGCAGTGGGCCCCTCAGCATCACCAAGCATCAGTCTCTCGTCCAGTGCTCTTCTCACTGATTCATTCAGGCTCTTCATTGAGTAATAAGCAAAACTGAAACGTGGAAGTGCCAGATATTTTGACACCAGTATTTCAGGTTTTGACACTTCTTTTGTCCAGAACATACAAAAGCACATGAAAACATATGAAAAACCACATAGAAGCTTAACTATCACTCTTTCATATTTGAATTCTGTTTACCAACCATGTGAGATAACTTGTAGAAATATTCCAAACCCTAAGTCAGTCACCCACCTGTGCATCCTGCTCAACAAGAGCCTCATCAACTCCAACATCAGGATCTCTGTTTGCCTAAACAGAAATTCAGAAGTTGTTAAACTGCAGAATTAGAAGATAAGTCAAAAAGCATTTATTTGTCATATTGAGCCTGTAAGTTACTGTGAAAAGTCACTAATGCATCTTCCCCAAAATCACCGTTTTCCCTTTTTCCTTGCATGTATCTATGAAATAAGTGTCCCCTTCCCATTTTGCTGTCAAAACCCCACACAGCAGCACCTGCTACACCCACGGGCATCACAAAAGATTTTGCTTCAGTGATGTGGAAATGACTCAGGAGAGCCCAAGGCTGACCCTGCACATCAGAGGAAGTGACTCAGCTCCAGAGCCAACCCCACCAAGCACGGGCCCAACCAGAACCCAGCAGAAAGTGCAAAGTGCACCTGAAAGTCATCCCACAACAGGACACTGACCTGCAGCAGCACCACCAGCAGCCTCTGGAAATGGCCTGAGGTTTCTCCTGTGATCTTATCCTCCAGGCTGGCTTCATACTCTGCAAAAGAGCAACAGCCACTCACCACCCTGCAGCCTCCCTCACTGTTCTGAGGGGAAAGCAAGGACAGGCAAAAATTCACTTGACTGATGGTTTGTAGAATCATCTATCAGAAACATCTTTAATACTTGACATATTCTGCTTTCACTTACAACATAACTCTGCTCTAACAGAGGAAAATACAGCACCTCACACCTCATGTCAGGAACAGATTACTCACAATATTTTGAAGTGGAAGGTGACATGCACGGGCTCAGCACCTCAAGGAACTAAGGAGGATACAGACATGAAGTCATACTAAAATATGGCAGTCTCACTGTAAAAAAAACGTGAGCCCAGAGAAGTCTGTTACTAATAAATTTTGCATCTGGAAACTCTGTGTTTGGGCTCAAAATTTGCTCAAACATCAGAATTTCTTGTGTGGTAGGAATCTGCATAGAGCTAAAAGAAATCTGTTGAATTAAACATTGCCCTGAAAAACAACCCCTCAATCACAGGGTAAAAGCATCTACTCCTGTGGACAGCCAAAAGCTGCACCTGCATTAGCTTAAGCCCACTTGAACACAACATAGAGCAAAAGGAAAAAAAAATACCACTTCTGTTTTTCTATGTGATATCAGTACATCAGTTTCCTTGTTTCCAATTACTGAAAATTACCTTTCAGTCAAAGGGATGAAAATAATGGGTGGAGGAAAGAAATGTTTTTGAAAGAATTCTAACTGTAAAGCACAAAGAACCACAACCTGCAGTCATAACACTGAAATAAAAGCTATTTCAGTTCACAATTCAAATTCTAGTTCCTTTCAACACAAAGTTTTCCAGCACAGCAGAAAATATTCTCTCCCACTGGACCCATTCAGCAGTTATGAGATAGACCCTATCTGAAAGATGACCTAAAATCATATTAAGGGAACTGAACAGAGATCCTTATTTTATACAGAAAATTACCTTGCTGATAAACTTGTTTAATATTCTGCACTTCTGCAGGTGTTCTGGAGGCAAGAATCTCAGTCAACACTTTCTCATTGGTTCCTGCTCCCTGCAGGGGTGCAAGTATGAATCAGTTGATAGAATAACAAAAGGAAAGCAAAAATTCCCTTTGACAATCAAAACCAATCATAAACTTATACATTTGGACCAAAAAACAAAAAATATTTTCTTCTTTCTGGTATATTGCAGTATACTTTGTTTGCAAGAATAATCCACTGCTCTTTACACATACAAAGGAGTCATTTCACAAAAGCAACACTGAAATGCAATTTTGAGCAATTTTTGCTTCAGCGTGCTATTTACAGCCTCTCCTGTAAGGAAAAAACTGAATATGAAACACATACAAAGACATGCAATTGCACACGAAGCTATGCAGAACACACACCTGCCAGGTTACAGACAATTCTTTCTAAAATGCAGATTGCTTCACAAATACCCCTACCCAACAAGGGAGGCAGGGATAGTTAAACTCCCTGTAATCCAAACAGCAGCAGTGAAAATTGATGGGACAGCCTTCAGCACAGTCAGTGCTCTTAGCTGAGTTACCTTGCACTCAATTCCCTGCCATCACACCCTGCTTTACTGTTACCCCCCTTGGCTGAACTGCAGCCAGCACTGACAACCCTTCCTGTGCAGACACATTCTCTGAAATTCCACCATCTCCAAGGTTTAATACTTTTTTTTTTAATGACACAAACAAAACCACTCTTGTTTCACTATCTCTACTTCCCCTCCTACACCCATCTCTTCTGTCATTTCCCTGCCAGTCTTTAACTCCTAAATCAATAAGAGGAGCTTGGGAATACAATTTTTTTTATAAATCAACAAGGTCTTCCTTAGTTTCTCTGTAAGGTAGGATCTCCCCTTCCCCCAATGCGCATAAAGCCATTACAGGAAACCTTCAACAACAAAGTTTCTGTCTGAGGGACTGTTTGCTGGGTCACAGGTGCATGAGCACTTGCTTGCACAGTTGACTAAAGCCTGTATTATTAACCTGTTGCTCATCCAGGGTGTTGGGAGTTTACACGGAAGTGTCATTCCACTGAGCACTACCTCACACTAGAGTCAAGTTCAGTGTCCTCTATTTTGATCAATACTGTAAATAGTCCAGGGGCATCCAATTCCTGAAATTCCACAGGTGTCACAGAGGTGGAAAAAAGAGCACATGGAACAGACCCTGCAATTCCTACACATCCACATTGTAAATTGTTTGTTTACCTGGCCTGCCCAGAAAGGCACTAAATGCATTCACTAAAGAGCAAATATAGAAGGGTAACAGTGACAGGGCCATCAATTATTCCCTCTGTGTTATTTGAGGCAGTTTTTGGAGCACATTCAATACTACAGAGAATACCTGCTCATCATTTCGGGGGACACCAGTTTACACAAGCTCATCAATTTTGGACTTGCACTGCAATCCAGTAGGGCAAAACACTGTAGCTTAAATAACAGCCAAGAAGAAACAAAGAGCACCACACTTCCATTAAATGCTCTGAACTATTTTTTAAAAAGCTGTATAGCTTTAAAACTTTATCTGCTCACAGCAGAAAAATCCAGAGCTCAGTGGACTTCAGCACTGCACTTGAACAGCAAAAAGAATGTGAAAGCAACATACACACCTATTCATGCTATTTAAATCAGAAGGAAAAATTCTTATGCTGTGTAGATTTCTAAATTGCCTCTGAGTTATTAGCATTAAAAAAAGGCAAAACCATGACATTGGCAGGTGTTAGCACAACTTTGCTAATTTTTTTTTAAATTTATTTTTAACCATAAGCACATATGATTTCATGTAACACATTAATTCCTCTTACCTTTATGGCATGCTTCAGTGCATGAGCATCAAAAATATACGCTGGTCTCATCAGAGACACCATCAGGGTTTCAAACTTGCCAGTAAGTTCTGATTTCAGGTCATCCACGAGATCCTAGAGAAGAGCAAACAGTAGGATGAACAAGGATTAAGTGTTTAGAAGGCTCTGCAAGCTGAAAGACTCTGAAGACACAGCAATAAACCACAAGGGACACCTCTCTTTTTGTTTTAATTGGTACTTCAGCTGAAACAAAAAAGGCAGGAGCAAAGGATAAACAGGTATTTGGAAAATCTGAAACACATTGTGATTTTTTTTTAGTATAAGGCAGGGTGGAGGAAAAGAGGAGACAAAAGCAAAAGTAGATTTTCTTGCAAGGAATGTTTTACAGGGAATATGGTGAATGTGCCTTGTATTTTAAAGTAATCATTGTAAGCCAGAAGCAGCTCATTTCCAGAGGTATTTCTACTTCTTCTTACCCTGCCAAATAAGGTTTTAAAGGCAGAGGCTATTTCTTGACGCTGAGCATTGTTTCTGGTGGTGAGGATCGTCAGCACGGTTTCTTCATCAGTCCCTGAAGTTAGAAACAACAAGTTACAAACACACTCTGAAAAACAAACTGCAGTGGCACAAACTCAAAAGGCAGTGAAAGACTCTTTGACAAGAGCAGCCTACTGGCAAACAGCAGAAGCATTTAGAACAACAAATGTCACTGTACCCCCAGCTGAGCCACCAAGTTTGGTGCAAAAACATGACTGGAGGACTTAACATATTGTTTGTTCTCCATCAGTGCTCTGATCCAGACTCTGCTCCAAGCACCCACTGTAACATTTATTCCCAGTCTGTATTGCGCAGCAAGGCCTTCCTTTTGGGCTCACCAACAAACTGCCAACTCCCAACAAAACTCAGTCCAGCAACCCCAAACACCCCAGAGGACAGCTGTGTGGAGATACTGCCCATTTTAGAGACAAAGCTTGCTAGGTGGGTCCCCCAGCACAGCATCTTCCCAGCCCTACTGAGTTTGCCTCTAGACTGAGGTGTGTCACACATCTCTCCATCCCTTCCCTCCACAGGTAGCTTCAGAGAAAGCAGCAAATCGGGGTTTGTTCTACCAGGGAAGTTTTGGGGCAGAGAGCTACAGTGTGGGTTTACAGAGCACTTCTTAGTCTGCATTCACACTGTGTGCTCACATTCCTTGTCCCAGTAACTGCACTGTGCTCACACACTCCCAGGCCCAGGAGGCTGCTGTGGATTTTCCATGCAGATTCCTGACCATGCTGCTGTAATTCCCCACAGCTGTCCCAGTAAATCCAGGGCTACTGCGCTGTAAAATTTTTGTGTGCCCAGAACAGCATGTGGAGCATCCATTTCTTAATGAGGAATGTGCAAACTCCTTTTCTCCCTCATGCTAATCCAAAAATAAACACCCTTGAAAGCTGTGCAGTCACAACCAGGACACACCCAGAGAGAATGGTCCTGGGGCTGTAGTTCCATGGTTGGTAGACACACACCCTACTCTCATCTACTGAGATACAAAAGTAGATCAGAAAGGATGTTTGCAAAGGAGGAAGAGCCTTTTCTTTCTTGTAAAATAAAAATTATCCTTACCCATTCCCTTCATGGCCTTACGAAGGGATTCTGCATCAGCTCTGGCATCAAAAGGAGCGAAGGCTGTCACGGTGCCTCTCGTGTACTGGTGGGGGAAAGGGAAAAAGCCATGAAATAGAATATTGCACCTTTCAGTTCATACACGAGCTCAGCCTAAATTTGAATCTACAGTCCAAAAGTTGACTGTATTTTTCTTGCAATTATCTGGCTAAAGAGCAGTCTGTGGGTGATTAAACACAGCTCACTCCAGAGGCACTACTATGGTTTTCCTCAGTGGTGCACCAGCTAGATTTGGGTATATTTACGTACCAATTCTGCAAACTACTGTTAACTGCAATGCTGGAACCTGAATGTAGGGAAATGACTAAGAATTTATCATCTGCTAAAGTAATTTGAAAAATTAATTTCACAAGTCATGTATGCTAGGCAAATGGTACAAAGACACATACAGAAATATGAACTTGTCCTCCAAAAAACCCCACTGGAACTCTCATGCATTATCACACTGATTTTTTCCACCACCCAGCAAATGAGACCTATTGAACCCTACAATGGCTTTCAATTTTTCATCATAATGCTTTTGACATGAACAAATTCTTAAAAGTGATTCATCTACATTAGTTTACATCTAAAAAAAAACAGTACAAACATAAGGATAAGAGATCAGCTTGTCCAAACACAAAAATAATCCCACTTGGTTTCTATGGAACATGGCTCTTGAGGGAATTTCTCTCTGGATTAAACACAAAAGGACATTCATCACCCTTGTGGAAAAGTTTTGCCTTTATTTAAACAGGATAGTTCAAGAACCTGTATGTGTTTAGCACACTAGTTAATTTATTAACTATGAAAGCAGCCAAAAGGGGAAACAGCTGGGTTTGGGGAACAGGAAGGTGTTTCCAACAGCTGAAGAAGGAAAATTTCCTGCAAGCACTTCTGTAAAAATGCAGCAATCAGTACAGGCAGGGCATTTTCCCACTCTGAAGAAAGTGCACAATAGGAAGTGCCAAGACACCAATTGAGAGTGGCACCAGATTGCTCCACAGGCAGGCAGCCATCTGTTCTTCCCTGGAGTTGGGAATTTCAGCCACTCATGCTTCTGGTCTCCAGTCAATGCACTCATCAGAGACACAGCAGCCAGAAGGGCAGCGAGAAAAGAGCAGAACCAGAAACTGCCCAAGGGCTCCCGTGTGCTCCTGCCAACAGAGGCTCCCCAGGGCTCCCACTGCAGCAGCAGCAGCCAGGAGTCAGGGTCATTCCTCATATTCTGACAGATCAGAACAAAAGCTTCACGATGGTCTCCAATAGCCAGAATAACTCAGATGTAACAATTCCACTGGAACACTCTGCTTGTCCCATTATAAGCAATTTTTAATGTAGTACTTTGAATGTGTTTGTTGTCATCTTCCTAGCAAATTCCAAAGGTTACCATGAAAAAAATCTCAAGGATTTGGGACTCACTTTTTTCATAAATTTTAGGAATATAATTTGATAAAATAGATAAAAGACTGAAAAGTCTTTCCCGCTTCCTCCCTTACAACCACACCAGTCAGAGTGGGATTATTTATTTTATTTTTTGTTCCACATCATGGCAGCATAATATTACAGAAATACCACCATTCTCCTTTGGAAATGACAAATGTTAACAAATCTCAGAGGAAGCAGATATTGATCTGTTACTTTCTTTTGCTTATCTTGTTATAAGCAAGTGGAATTCCCCCTCACAACTCCCAAATCCTGTGACAACATTCCTGTGTGGCTGTTACAGGCAAAGTATGTGTGAACACTAAATGACAGATGAAATCTCTGGGCATCCCTTCTCATTTTTGTTAACTGACAGGAATCCTTCAAAACTCTCTTTTCCAAAGCACTGCATAGAAAGCCTGAACGTGCACTAAGCTTGATGAACAGTTCCTGAAAATCTCCTGGTGAAGCTGAAGCCTAAAAGACTTTCCAGGTGAAGCTGAAGCCTAAAAGACTTTCCAGTCTGAGCACTTTGCATTCCAGGCATTCCCTTCTGGCACTCAGCACTCAGTGGATTTTGGCTCCCCACCTGCCACAACCACCTCCTGAGCCGTGCCTGCCTTTAGGAGCCACACGTGGGCACATGTGACACTCCCAGTCTGGCCCAATACTGGGAAAGGGTGAAGTCAACCCTAAGTTCCACATCACAGCCCTACTCAAGCTGAGTGCTTTTTAGAGCACTGCAGCGTGGCCTGACAATTGGTTTACAGCAGGGAATACTCAGGCACAACGTGTTCAACAACCCCAAATCCATCTAAAACACTCCACTATTCACAAGTGCCCTCTTAGTTATTCCAGTTCAGATTTCTCATTTGTGAAATACATGGACAAGAGCAGAAAGCTCTGCAGCTGTAAGATATCCTCCTGTCTCCTCCTTCCCAAACTTGGCACATTTAGGCCACATAAAAAGAGGGCAGCACCTCTTCTGAACCACCATCATAGCCTGACCCAAACTTGCTGTCGCAGCAAATCTGAAACAAGAGCTACGACTCAGACAAACTTCATTATTTATTTACCTCTATGAGAAGATATCTTATCTTTAGTATCAGCAGAAACATTCCTTGCCATTTAAGTAAGCAGATATACAATAACACTACAGCCTCATAGGCCCTTTTTTCTTTGGATAGTAAGGTCCCCACCCAGCAGCAGCCAAAGCACATCAATGAAAAAGACAAATAGTCTTTGATATAAAGCCTTGTATAATCTGGAGTTATCTTTTACTCAATCACCACACCTTACGCCAGGCAGTAAAATATCAAGAGAAACACAACACAAAAAACCTCAACATAAAGTGTATCACAAGATTGCAACACCCCAAACCTACACACATTCCTTTCTGTCTACATTCCCCAATACAGTGATTGTTGTTAAGGAGTCATGTGTAGTGCAAGCAAAATTTGTGATTACACACTAGAAATAAACAGTGGCTTTCATTTTCTGCAGACACTTCCCTGTGACACCAGTGAAGCTCCTAGAAACACAAAATTAACATGAAAATGAAAAAAAAAAAAAGGAAAAAAGAGGAAAAAGAGGAAAGAAAAGGAAAGAAGACTACAAAGCAAGAGATAATATTGCTTTAGAATTTATGCCCCTCCAAATGAGGAAATACACATTCTCTTGTATTTTTGTCCAATTCTATGCTAGCAAAGATTTCCATAAGGAGACGACAAAACCTCATCAGGTGAAATGTTTCTAACCAGCACCCCAAAGTGAATGTCACCCAAGAGACAATTCAGCATCACAAATTAATACTGTCATATATCCTGGCAACAGTAACAATAACCACTTAGCTTAAATAGCCAGTTCCTTTTCATTTTCCTCACCAAGACACAAAATACTTCCCACCCACAAGCCCCTATGTTTAGCCACTGTTAAATGCAGAGCATTGATTATCAGCAAACAACAGAGCATACTCACTATTGAGACTCCTTCCCCACTACTATGGATGGCTCTGTACCACACACCTGCTCTCAGAGTTCCACAGCTGGAGAGCCATCCCCTTTCTCTTCAGGAACAGAAGCAGTGTCAAAGTATTTGTGGCTGGAAAACTCAGTATTTATTACACAGAATGTGCTGTGAGACCTTTTTTCCCTTTTTTAAGCAGACATTTGGTTACAAGATGCCACAGGAGAACTGTGGAGTGGTAAGATTGGACATAGAAATAGAGAGTATTTACCAGCAAAGAGAGAAGATATGCTACTTGCAGCAGACAGAGGAGAGCCCAGAAGGTCATGTACTAGAATAAATGACAGACTGCTTTAAGATGTCTCACTCAAAAACCATCTTGCAGATAAACACAACACTGTGTTCACTGCTGACCTGAAAGCCTTCACAGCCATTGAAGCTCACACAGAGATGCCAGTTCAAACTGTGCTCTAAAACCAACATGACACAAGAAATATGCAATTACTTCCTGACATTTCAAGGGCAGTACAGCGCAAAGGACACAGCGAGTGGATGGATAGAGACACAGAGCTGATGCAATTGAAAAAATATAAAGACATGTCTGCATAACACCTCTGCAAGTTTAACAGTGCTTCAGACTGTCTGCTTGCACAGAAGGAGTAAGCTTAGGCCAGCAGACTATACTCACATCTGCCCCACTAAATTTAAACTCTTGAGAAAAAACAATTACACAACATCTGTGGTGAACTCTGAGTCAGTACACCATGGACATATCAAAGACAGGGAGGAGGGATGGAAATAAAAAAGGAAGAGAGGGGGTGGGAGAGAGGGAGAAGAGCAAGCAGCAGCCACATAGGAACCAACACAGAGACATTTGAGAAACCCATCCTCATGAGTAACCTCAACAGAGCCAGAGGTGGGTGCTCAGAGCCCAGTTCTGAAGACGTGTGTACTTTGGAAGGTGAGACAATCCTGTGGTGTTACATTCCCCTGTGGGAATGGTTTCTCCCCCTCAGGGACCCCTAGAGCTTGTGCTATGTAGTTTGACCCTTCCTTCCCTTTCTGACCCCATTGGCTTGCCCCACCCGGACAAGAGCTGAGAAAAGTCCCTGTCCCTCTGTGCACACTCTCTTTCCCCCTGGAGAACACCTGGAATGAACATCTTACTGCAGCTAAGGGTGAGAGCCTCTCTTTTGGATCCTTTCCCTGTCTTTTGATATATTCGTCCAGGACTGAGCTAGTCTAGACCCCTGAAGGAGATAAAAGGAGGATTTATATTCACTGTGGTGCACTGTGCAGCTGGCAGTACTATCCCTGTGCTCTGAGTCACGTGTGCACATTGGCAGAACAGGAACTCCAGATATAGTGCAGATAGCCACACCTTCACCAGCAGCCAGTGATCCTTTCCTGGCAGTTTACAAATGGACACACAAAATACTCCCGAAGTTTTATTCAGCAAGCACGGGGCAGCAGTTCCCAGCCTGTTCACATAGCAGAGGAGATGGTGCCCTGTGCAGTGACAAAGGGCACTGTGCACACAGCTGGGAGAGAAAGAGCAGCTTGTCAGGGCAGCAGGGCTCCCTTAAAGCAAACAGACACAGGCAGGGAGAAAACAGCCTGTGCAGCACGCAGCAGCATGCTGTAGTTTTCCTACAAAATGAATGAACCTTTCTGTTCTGGACAGTGAACACTCAAAATTCCTCAGGCCTTTGGGCAAAGCAAAAAAAAGGCTTCACAGAACTGGGCAAGGACAGGTACTTCAGTGACTAAGACACCAAATATAATTACCTTCTTCAAGGGTTTTATTCTTAGTGATAGCCCTAGGCTAAATTGGACTCCAGTACACCGTGCTGTGTGGCCTTTGTGAACTCTGAGGCTTTAGTTGTAAACAAGGAGTTTCTGTCAATTGACAGTCAACATTTCATGTGCATTTTCACTCTTACCTCCATTTCATAACGCAACATATAGAACAGACAGCTGTCAGGAGAAGAAGGGTTTCTTCTTTGACTTTGCTTTTTCTATTTTCATAAAATGAATTACAGGCTACAATGCTTTAACACTCCCAGTCTTTTGTGACTGCCTAACTGCACAGGCAAAGAATACTACTTACTGGAAAGCAGCCCTCTGAATGGAGGAATTGGAGAACAAGGCCTCCCTAATAAAAACCCTCATTGTTCCACTGACTTCAATTCACCACCACCCACCACAGATAAAAAAACATCCCCAAGTGTCACCTTAGGCAGTAGAAAATTTGCTACTTGAAGCCAAGAGTAACTGGTTTGCACTAGTGAAGAATGAAATATTCCTGTTAAGAAGATGAATTAAAGTTTGTCTCTGTGGGACAGACAAGAATATTGTCTGAATATTCTGAATATATGTAAATTTCCATGCTTTTACTAAAAGGAAGTTACCCTTAAGCCTATAAGCAACACTACATATACTGTAATAAAAGTCTAATTGTCCAAGTATATCCCTGCGGCCAGGTGCCCTGCACTGGCATGGGTAAGGGCTCCTGTTCTCCTAACATGCATCCTACAATCCAGGCCTGATATTTACAGAAAGAAAAATCCCTTCTTTATCACTCAAAAGAAACCCCCCCCAAAAACCACACCTTCAAGATTTTAGAAAAAGACTATTAACCCCCCCCCTTTTTTTTTTCTTTAAATGAAGTTCATTTTCTTCCTTTTAAAACTCAATCCAGACATAATATGACTATTTACAAGGATATCAAAACACTACTAATCACTCCACTCATTAAGTGCAATTACTCTGACCTTTGTGAAAGCCCTAATAGATTTTGATTGCTTTCACTTCCTACAGCAGTACAAACCCCATAAAGCCATTACAAACCCCCATGAATCCTACAACTAAGCCATTAAACTCCTCTCTTATTTTTCAGAGCGTATTCATTTGACGCAACTATAGAAACAAATACTAGAGTCCGCCCCATTTTCCATCCCTTCATCCAGGCTCAAACCACAGCAACCAAAGGGCTGCAAAGGAAAAATCCCCAAACGAAGAACTTGGAGCGATAGCTCCAAGGCTCCCAGAAAAATTCTCGTTAGCTATGGGAAAGCTGGGGATGGGAATACCGAGCCCCGAGTCCCCACTAGGCACTGCCACGGCGATATTTTTTCCTACTTCCTTTCAGTGAAAGTAACCTCCACCCATACGCAATATAAACACAGGGTACCGAAAACTTGGCCAAATTAGTGGAAACTTGTGGGAGGAAAAAAAAAAAAAAAAGAAAGAAAAGAAAAAGAAAAAAACTTGTGCCTGACGCGTCCCTCACATGATCCCCGCCCCGTCCGCGTCCGCCCGGGCTTAGGGATGGGTTGGTTTAAGGGAGCCCAAGAAGAAATCGGTGAGGAAGGAAAGTAAGGACAGGGATAATACGATGATGTCCCCTGGAGCGGCCAGGCACGGGCCGTGCCCTCCGGGAGCCGCCGCCTTCCTCACCTTCGCCATCTCTGGGATCCTCCGGGTGGGGCCGAGTTCGAGTCTGCAAAGAGAGATGCGACTGTGAAGGACAGAACGCGACAGCGCCCGCCCGCCTCGGCTGCCCGCGCCCCTCACCTCCCGCCGTGAGCCACCGAAATAGGCACCGAGAGAGGCTCCGAGACAGGCACCGAAATAGGCACCGAGAGAAGCTCCGGGAGAGGCACCAAGAGAAGCTCCGAGAGAGGCTGGAGCCGAGAGGGAGGAGGTCCCGTCGCGGCCCCGCCGCTCTTGCCTCACCCGGGGGCCGGGCCAGCCCCACCCCAGGCGCTCAGTGAGCCTTGGCCGCCTCCCGGGGCCGCCTGCAGGCCGGGCACCACCGGCTGCGTCTCGGCTTTCCCCTCCTTTTCTGTGATGCCCCGGAAGGGTGGCATTAGTGCTTTGTTTCTTAGCGAAAGTGAACCTTTTAAAAGAAAAATTACATTTGCCGACAGACAGCCTCCAACAGCTGCTCAAGCACCCTCCGAATAAAGTCTGTATAAAATCAGTTCCCATGGATCTGAAGGGGATCCTATCCCAGCACTAAAGGGCGAGTCTGAACTGAATTCGGTGAAAAGCAGACATTCCACTAGCGGACCTAGCTTGGCTTCCAAGTAAGCCAGGTTAGCACAACAAGCACAGTGTTGAACAGAATATCAGGGCTGTAGCTCTGGACTATTAGAAATTGCAAGCGTTTCAGGCGATGACATTTGTCACTTCATGCCTTCGAGCAGGACCATTTCCCTGCCCCGGTACCAGGGAAGCTGTATCCCATTAGGGAGAGCAAGGATGTGCAGGCTGCATGGCTACTCAAGGAGCTGCTCCATCTAAGCTGCAGACAGACTCACTCCCTCAGCCACACAGCCTTGAGTCAGATGAAAGGAGGAAAAGTGACTGCAATGCGAATGGAATTCACCGTCTCTGCCAAAATAAAACACGGCCGCAATCCCGCTGTGTGAGCGTTTCAACATGTAACAGTAACTTCTGTCTGAATGTAAGTTGCATTTACCTCACAAACAGCAAAAGAGACATAGATCATTTTGTATAATTTAAATATTTTGTCCAGCATTTCTTGTTGCCTCAGCAATGCACATACAGTTCAGCAAAAACACGGGATCCACCCATCTGGCTTCCTCTGCAGGACCAAGGAACAAGCTGCTAAAATGTCCTGATTTACTCATTAAACTCTGATATGAACCTAATCCATTGAAGTTGCATTCCACACATGCCCAAAGACGTGTAAAGGGAATAGAGAGCTGCTCATAGCATGCATGTGGAGGATTGAATATAAAGGGGATGGTCCAAACTCTTAATGAAGGAGTTAGAAAAGGAAAAGAAAAACTTTAACAAGCCAGAGCAAAGGCAAACAAACCACAACAGATATCCATTCCTTTCTGCAAAATTAAGTCTTTTTCTCCTTACACATCATACCCACATGAGACACAGGCCACAGTGGATCATGTTTTGAGCTGTAACATCTAGACAGTGCAGACATAAGAAAATGCAGTGGGAGCTGAATCCACTCTGTTTAACACACTCCAAAATTCTGTCAACTGGAATGAGACACAGGAAGGGTGCTGTAAAGGCTCCTCGAGTGCCACATGGAAGTCAAACCTCATCAGTGAATCATATGTGTGATAAAGAAAAAACTATTGGGTGAGGTGGCAATTTTTTAAAAAGCTGTATCAGCACCATGTGAACAATTAATGAGACTCTAGGAATCAGTAAACATCATCACTTTGAAATATGTTAATAGAATCCCTACTACAGTAAATATCACACAAAGGCCAGCAAGTTACTTTTCTTGACACAAAAATATCTGTTAAACTTCACAAATAAAACAAATCCTTATGGAGTTTGGAAAAAGGTGTTTGTCTGACAAATAATTTAGCAGTTAGCATGGGACTACCCAGAGTGCATCTGCTCTACCTCCCTCCCTTGCTGCACCAAGCCCATCCCAGCTTCCAGTGCTGCAATCTAAGGTTTCAATCCTCCCTGAAATGCTGTGTATAGTTTAACTTGCACAGTGACACACAATTCCTGCTGTCCTAAAGAATCTATTCCAGGTGTGTGGTGTGTAACAGCACATTAAGAGGCAAGAGGGGACAGCTAGGCTTTTTATCTTTCAATTTAGAAAATGGATTTTTCTGGATTACAGGATTTTTGTTTCCTATACCTTATTTGGTTTGCTTACTACTTTATAGCAGCTCTCAGTTTCAAGGAAATGATCCAACAGATGCACTGAATTCCATTTTGCCCTTTAAACTTTATACTGGGGGCTGTGGATTTGAAATCAAATAACACATGCCTTTTGTTCTGCAGTAAGTGTCTCTGTGTACACCTTGCTTCTCATTTCCTGTGGCAAAAGCCTATTTTATTCAAAATCAAAATATTTGAAATTGTTTCCCCACTCTTCTTCCTTCATACAGCTTGTTATTCTATTCTTTGTGAACAAACATGAGGTAACAGTCAATGGGAGGCTACCTCTGTATTTCTAATCAGTGAAGGACAAGGAAAAGAATCTTGAGAGTAAACACAGAATATTTTCCTACTCTGGAAGGGGTCTGAAATGCATGATCCAAGATGAATTGCAATGGTAGGGAAAGGTTAAACAGAGAAGAGAAGGATCTTGCCAACAGATGATGTTGGGAGTAGAACCCACTTCAGCCATTCTAAAATGTTATCAATGTGTGTTTAAGCAGGGGAATATTTACATAACTTCATAAAGCAAAGAGGCCTGGGGGAGCAAGGGGAAATATTAGAGTAAAACCATGGGAAAGACATGCCAGGCCATTTGGCAAGTTGCAGATGTTTGAAAATAAATCTGGTTATCACAGAATTTCAGCACTTACATCAATTTGAATGCAAAAGGAAAAGGCAGGAATAGCTCTCTGAGCAAATCCAGGACGAACCTGAAGACATGAACATGTGCCTGGAGAGAAATACATTTTGCACTGATTGTCTTCAGGAGAAATAATTCAAGTTAGGCTAAACCTGTTGGATATGGTGACTCACAAGCACCAGCTGCAGGACCTTCATGATCACGGTGGGCAGGTATTTCACATGACAGCAGCTCTAGAAGTCATTAGTGCCCACCCATAAGTCACAAATAAGCCTTCTGGATTTAGTATAATTCTTTTTATAATTTTTTTAAAATTAAGACAAATTTTCACACAAGTTAAGAAACCACATGTGGTCATAGCAGTCTTTTCACCTTCCAAACCCCTCCCTGTTCTTTGAATCTTCAGTCACGACTAAAATCATACCAGGATGTAACAATCTGCTTCCCAGGGCTGCTGCTGGCACAGTGCACTTCCAATTCTTCCTTAAAACAGAGCTGCAAACACCTGAAATGAAAAACAGCAGTAAAATAACAGGGAAAAGTGACATTGTCTTAATAGTATATTTAGCTCTGGCACACACTGAGACTTTGCAAGCAGGGCCCTGTCAGTTCCCAATCCACTTCAAGGCAGAAGACTTGTCCATACAGAGTGAATTCCTGGGGTTGTAGCTGCACAGGAAGGCAAAGAGGGCATGCAGGAATCATCAATTTTGTGCAATAATTAACTTGATATGGGGTTTCTAATAATGGCCTTGAAAATGTTTTCAGAGGCTGGTTGCAGCACTAAAACACATCTGTGTGTTTTTCTGGAAACGATGAAAAAGTCTAGAGAGATGAAAAGTTAGCACAAAAGCAGTATTTTCAGAAGCACAGCCCCTTGCAGTTGCTTTGAGGAGTTTGTAAAAAAATTAATAAATACCAAGATGGATGGTTTGCTGTATCAAGGCAGTCTGCTAGCAGGTCCTCACCTCCTGCACAAAAGCTTTGCACCTCATTTTGCTACCAATGCTATTTCTAAGCTGTTATGTGACCCTGCATAACAACCTTTCAATGCATCACAGATGAGAATTAAAAACAAGGCCCTCCTCAAAGCTGGGCTTGCTCTATGTATCCAGAAGCTGCTGAAAGATCCTTCAATTTATCAAATGGAGCTGGGGCACAGGAATCACATTAAAGCATTTCTCACACAAGATAGAAAGGCCAAGGTCTGTTATTGTCCTAGTTAAAATATTTCCTCCTAAAAATAAAATCCCATTGCAAAATATTTTAAAAGCCTATTGTAGGGGCACTGAAGGGCAATAGGCTTACCAAGGGAGATTTTCAGGCTTGGGAAACTTCATGGAGCAGACCATTTTCTTATGGATTTATAACTGAAGATCAACCCTTAATGCTCTTCCACACTTTAACTCCACTCTTTGGAAGTGAAACAGTCCAAACTCCTTGATGAACCACAGTCAGAAGCAAAGGTGAGGGTGGGAAAAACAGAGCAGTTTCAAGATCATGGTTTGATTAACGCTGACAGAGAAGAATCTGTTTTGTTCCAGACTTGGTGCCAGAGGAGAAAAATTTCTCAGTGCCTCATTTTCCTGAGCTCCTACTCGACAACAGCTCAGCACAAATGGACAGAGCTTTGTGCTGCACTCCAGCACCTTGCAGACAGAAGGTGGGAGACAAACACTAAGTAACACCATTAAAATAAAGGACAAGAGAGAAGAGTTTTACTGGTTTACAGGCAGGGAAAAAACTTTATAGAGTTTAACACTGACAGAAAGTTTATACATTTCTTTCCCTGCTGCCATGTGCTGGCATCAGGGGGCTGCTGAAGGACAGGGAAAGAGTACAAAGTAGAAGATTTTGTTGTTTACTAAAGCACTTTGAGAGTTGCTTTGGAGACTAAATATTGTCTTCTATTCCAGCAAAGACAACTTCCTGCAAGGGATTCATTACTTCTAATCCACAACCCATTACAGAGCAGCACTCTGTCAGATTCTTGATTTCTCTGGGGACACCAGTACAATGTGAAGAGGTTAATGGGAGGTACAGGCATTCACATCAATTACAGCAGCAGGCAGCTGATTTCCTCTTACTGGAAAACAATGTTATTTTCATTTACTCAGAGGAGGTGCAGGTTTCTTTGAAATTGTCTTTAGAGTAAGACACATCACAAGGATGCCATCCATACAGCAGTCTCAATTCCAGCAAAGACAAATCACTTCAACCAGATTCTGGTCCTTGTCTCAGGCCCCTGATGCTGCTCTTGCTTACTAGGACAACTCTACAGCACTATACTAAGGTAGGGCTTGATTTCCAAGCTAATTCTTCCTGAGGAACACAGTTTACATCTCTAATTACTACTGATATGGACTCCTCATCTGGGGAAAGGAGAGAGAAAAGGAGATAGGGGCTCAAGTTATATTCCTACATTTCCAGCTGTTCTGCACTACAGCTTGGCATTAGCAGATCACTGGGGCTTTGTGCTCTACACCTCCAGACAGAGAGGGTATATGAGAGCACAGCTCATCTGTAACAGTGAACACTTGTCTTGTCCTCCATCCAGGAACTTGAAACACTGTGTGAAGAACTGAACAGCCATTTCAAACCTTTGGGATAGCACTAAACTACCCTGAGCAATCAATTCAAGTTCAGAAAGGTATTTCCCTTAACTATTAAGGCCATTAGTTGTACTTAGGAGAGAGGAGCAGAGAGAAAAATAATTGAGTTCTGTTAGCTTAATGGAAATTTAAAAAATCTGAGGCACAGAAAGAAAAATCATCCATAAATGGTTGTTTCCCTCACCACGGAGAACTGAAATAAGTTTAGCTGAAATGAATTGGCATAAGGTAACTAAACAAGCCTGGGCTTTGCATTTACTGTTCCCTAAAACACTTCAAATGAGGCCCTGTAACAAGACCTCTTTCTCACCAAGGGCCCCCCCAATTAGAAGCCACACAAGAGCCCTGTGATACAAGAACTGCATTATCTTCATTTTCAAATGGGGAATAAAGGCAAGGTGAGGCTCAGTGGTGTCCCCAAGGTCACTGCTGGGGACTGATAACTGAGCCCAGGTTTCAAGTCACAAGCTACTGACTTTGCACTGCTTTGTTCTTCCTCTTTCTACTTTGCCAAAGGCCCCAGTGTTACTGAGAATTGCCTCCTTGGTTTACCTATTGACTCATGAAGAAGAATCCATAAATTATTCTGAAGGTGCCAGGATAAAAAGCAGCCTCCCACCTCCTGGTGGCTGTTCTCACCTGATACAGCACAAGCCTTTGCTCCCATAAGGAAGAGCAGAACCAGGGCCACTAAATTCTGCTTTGATTATGAGGAAGTAAGACTGGAGACAAAACCAAAGCCTGCATCAGCTTCTTTTCTCGTCAGCCTTTCATTAAGATTCTAAAATTTTGCTGATCTCAACCTTCCAAGTGACTATTCACCAAAACCCAGTCTGATTTGATTTTAAACTGTGTGGAGCCCACATCAAACCCAGATAACACAGCAGTTTTATCAGGAGGCACTTGTGTCCTACAGAGCTTTAATGATTTGTTTGGAACTTAATCCATTCTTTCCATCTATAACTTTCCATATAATCCTCAGCACTGAATGTTCAGTACTCTAAAACACAAGAAATATTTTTAGCACTTAGTTCAAGACCTCTAAAGCCATTTTCCTGGTTTCTACAATGCATTTTGATACCTGAACTAAGACAAACCTACCTAAACTGCCAGTACATGAGTCAAGTGTCTTTTACTTGCTCATTGCCAACACACACTCAAACACCCTAAAGTAAAATCCTTTATTTCTTAATTTCTAAACTTTAAAAGGTGAGCAGGTTACTCAAAACTTTATGCATGAACAAAGCCATGCAAACACAAGGCTTTGGGCACAACAGTGGATAGGAAAATATTCCATAAACCTTCTCCTGTTCACTGTCACACACAATCAAACAGAAACACAATATTCTAATTTGGAAGGGACACACAAAGATCAAGGCTGAAGGGCCTGCCACTGTGTAAACCCCAACATTTGCCTCAATAAAATATTCAAACACTGTTTTAAATCATATTTCTTAGCATTCTATTATTCACATACCAATCATTCCAAGGCACAAGGGGGTTTTCCCCTCCATGGATTACTGTTAAAAAAAATCAGACACTGGTAGTTTAAATTTCTCGCCTCCATCATAGCTTTGAAGAGTTGGCTGTATGACAGGATACTTTTATTCTTCCTAAACCAGCTGTTTGCCTAGGAATAAACTGTAAGTTCAGGAGACATGTCCATGGCATTGTTCTTCTAAAAAACCTCAGTGCCTCAGCATCTCTTTTGGTGGAGTTTTTGTTATTTTAATTCACATTTTCAAGGTCAAAACAATTAATATAGCACACCAACAACTTCCAGTAGTGTTAATGACAGCAGAGATGTAGATAAACCTGAGCCAGGTTAAAGTCCAGGAACAAGTGACATCCTGATGCAAACTGCAGTTCTGTTTCCAGAGGTGTTCCCACTCCCATCCCCAGCACTAACTTATATGTAGTTATTATTCAGTATTCACAAAGGAAAACCTGAAAATAGAATCCATTTTCTTGATTCTATTGATAGTATTTTTAATTCTAACTTTTTTTTTTTTTTTCTTCAGATTAGAGGATAAATTCAAAGTCAGGGGTCTTTTCAAGATCCATTGTTAGGCTCCTGTGAAATCTCAAGCCTCTTTTTCCAGGAGTGTTCTGGTTAAAGCAGTATTTATTCTTCATAAAAGTGCCTTGATGCAAATCCCTACCCACAAACTAATAACAAGCCCTTAAACTATAGATTAGAATTGGGTTTGCTGTGTTCATGTAACTCCTGCTACAGATCCTGATCCCTCACCAGACTAAAAACCAGAGTGGTTTTTAGGCATTCAGATGCTACAGGATAATGCCATTTGCAAGGGGAACCACAGAATGCCTGATGTTAAATGTCATTCCCTGCCTCCTCCTCCTCTGCCCTGAGCTCCTCATTTTGTTCTATCTATTCCCACTCAGTGGTTTGACTGGCTCCTCATGAGCTGTCTGCAACACCACCTGCTTGATCACACCCCAGGTAATCAAAACCCTAAAAATAAAATTGTTGTTCCCTTCCAGGTCTGGAGGCCGTTGCTCAAAAAAGCCATTGCTCAAATCCAAGTGTGGAATTAAGGAGGAATGAGATGTCACAACTGAGCCAGTCAAATCATCTTCCCAGAAGGAGAAAAGAGAAATATCGAGACCTCACTATCCCCTGGCATGGATGAAGCTGAGGTTAAACAACACTAAAGTTTTGTCATACAACTTTTCCAAACAGGGCAAATCTTGCTCCTCTCTAACTGCACAACTCCTAGCTCTGGACTGGTAAGAGGGAGGAAAAGGGGAGAAATTCCTGATCTTTCCTACAACTCTAAAGCCCTTAGGCACTATTGCAGCATCAGCCTGTGAGCTGTGGAAGGAGGTGGTGCAGTCCCATCTGTGCCACAGCACCTGGCAAATCAGCACGTTCAAACTTTGCATCCAAACTACCAAGCAGCAGCAGATGCATTTGATTCTTTTAATGACTAATCCATTTCCTCCCTGGTGTTCTATTATTTGCTTAAGGCAGCTGTGGACATGAATTACCTTACTGCCTTCAGCCCAAGTAAGGAAATATTTATGGCTAATTAGGACTTTCCTCTCAGGGTTGGGAATGTCGACGTGGCTAAACAAGAGGCAACACCATAGGTCCCAGGAACAGGGAACAGCTACTGCGCCTCTAAACAGAGGGAGAAACCAGGAAACACCAACTTCCAGCAACCCCAGCCTCCATCTGCACCAGGATCTATATCCCGGTATAGCAGGAATATATACAATTGCTGTACAGCTTAATACCATCTGACTACGAGTTATTCTGCTGAACACAGTGGCAGAGAAGGACGGATGCCTGCTTTTTCTCAGGCTCCCTGTCTCAGTCATTGTAGCAACTTTAGTTAAACCACCTCAAACCACGCTCAGCAGCAAATTTTTCAAAATTAGGTATGGTAATAGCCAAAGGGGAAGTGAAGAGATGAGCAATGTAAACGCTGACTTGCTGAAGTCCCTTCTCTCACTGCCAGTAGCCGCAGGGATTTTGAAAGCCGGACGAACCTTACAGAAAGCGCGCCGTCTAGTGGCACTGCTCGGGAAAAGAGAAGGTTTGTTTACCTACGCATCCTAATTGATCCCACAATATTTTTGCTTACTAAGCATTCCCAGCAGCTCTAGGCAGGTCCCCCACCAGCTCTGCTTTCTGCAGTATCAAACTGTGAGAAGGTTCCTGTAAGCCAAATTTTCTATAAGAATAGATAATCTCATGGCAAGAGTTTGTCTTTAACACAGGAAAGCTCAGTTCTGAGCTAGAAAAACAGAATATCAGATACAGTAAGATCAATAACATGGAAAAAATAGAAGGTCCTGGTTAGGGTTTTAAAAAACTTTATGTCATCAATCCTTATTAAGACTTTGTATTTCATTCTGGGTACGTGTTACATATTGAGGAAATAGTTCATGCCAAAAAAACCTGCATACTAATCCTACAGTTGCGATGAACCAATAAGGAGAAAAAATAAAGCCTTTTGATTAGTCAGGTTACTTCCATGGAGACTGCAACCAAACCCATCACAACTCATAAAAGCATTTCATGCCTTCTTCTGTACTAGCACTGAATAGCATTGCATGCTTTCTAGTGTTCAAATAATTCCTCTCAAAGGAAAGCTAAAATGGGAAGGATTTTACAACAGTATCTCTACAGACAAGGCAGATTTTGGTCAAGCAAACTTTTTTAAAAAAAATTTTGATATTCACAAATGATATCAAGCAAGCAGCTTTCAAATGATGAATGAAAAATCTAGCTATGCCTTGACTATGCCCAAAAGACCAGACTAAAGTAGAAGTACTGGATTAAAAAAAAAAAAAGAAAGAAAGAAAAACCCCCAAAAACAACCAATAAACCCCACATCCTTCTAATTTCATTTCTGTTTACATTACTGTTGCACAGTTCCACGACTATGCATTTCCTTTAAAAGTTAAATTATTTCTACAGAACCTCCCAGATGGTTATTTGGTTTTCTCAGCACAGCAGGCTGAGACAAGCAAATAGATGAGTTTGTTACACATCCCACATCACACAGCTCCACCCTACCATAAGCATTTGCTGATGCTTGAGGTCTTTTATTTCTCAAATTTTGTCACACCTCCATGTGTTTTCCATGGAGCCTGCTGTTACTTACAGAACTGGTAGCAGAAACAGGAGGTTGAAAAGAAAATTTCTTTGGGGCCTTAGGGCCACAAGTAAAGGCCACCAAGCTGCTGTCACAGGGTGGAGGGGACCTTTGTGGGTTCATTAAACAAGTTTACTCACTGCACTGCTGGTAACCAGCCACCCACGGGGCAAAAGAAGCTCTTATTCCATAAGCAGATTCACCTTCCTTCCACACCACAACAGGACAAGGGGAAAAGTGCTCTTTTTTCCTGAACTGAAGGCCAAATTGCAAGCTTCAGTAGCTGGCATTGTAACACACTTTCTATCAGCCTTGTGGGTTTCTGACCTGCATTAAAGTGCCAGGTAACAGTGCATGGAGGAGTAGCTCTGAGTCTGTCTGTATTCAGCTCCAGCAACACAAAATTTTGGCTTCAGCCACCAGGGGCCTTGAGGCAGGTGGGTCCCTGCCCACACTCAGGTTTTGAGAGGCACACGAACTCCTCACCAGTGATCCTCACCAGAAGCTTGCATTGTATCCCTGCTCAGAAGCACTTTATGCCTCTGTTTCCCTGCCTGAGGAATTAAGGTAACAGGGCTCTGCCAAAACCAGCAACCAGGAGAGGATGAGCAGTGCACAGACAGACCAAGTACAGCACTTTTCCCTCCCAGTTTTTTTGAGCCATGGATGAGGTGATTGAATTCAGTCAGGTTTGAATGAGGTATGTGAATACAGGGCTGGGGTAGAGCAGCAATGATTCATCTTTTTCTCCATGCTTATTCTTTGCTCAGTACCACATTGCAGACCCCTAATTACTCTGCTAAACATACATAATTTTCTGACATCTGATAAGTCTCCAGGGGTTCATACGTGAATCAGGGCAACAGACATAGACAAGTCCATTAACGTAGACTTCACTAAAGCAGAGTTACAGAATTTATAGACTTCTACTTTAACCAAACCATGCATTTCAACAAAGAAGTGGTTTACATCACTTCAACTACTGGCACTCTAAACAAAATAATTTCACTGGGGCTTATAAAAACACCTCAAAGATATACTGTCTAATTTCCACAATCCTAAAGTAAGGACTGCACATCAACCCAAGATATGGTACCCCTCTGTCTAGGAAAAGGGTGCTAAGCTGTGTTCACAGGACAGACAGAAAAACTTCTATGCAGACACCTAACCCCCTATGGAACTCCTGCGGAGATTTGACAAAGCAGGAGAGGCCTCATCGTGCCCTGCTTTGTAAGATCTCAGTGTTTTCCTGGGACCTACTTGGCTGAAGAAGACAAAAAAGCCCCACTTGCACATTTCCCTTTACCCTCTAAGGAGGGCCACGCTCTGCTCTTTCCTACACAATAACCCAAGTATAGCAAAACACATCACTTGCTGTTCCTGGATCTCCTCTGCCCCGGCCCTTCTCTTGACATACACACACTAAGCTGCTCCAGAGGGCACCACTACTACCCAGGCCAGCACCCAAGACCTAAACCAGCCCCCCCCTCTATCCGAAAAACCCACAGGCACCTCTGCTTTTAACCTCTGTTTCCACCCTCACCTGCAAGTAAAGCAGCCCGATCCTCTCTCTATTGGCCACCCCTGTGTTTTGCTCTGCTCCTCCTCTACCTCCTGCCAATCCTCACTCCCCCCATGGCTCCCCCCGGCCATCAGAATCACCCAGGGCTCACAGACAGCCCTAGGCTACCCCAAAGAGGCAGCAACATTGTCACAGCGTGAAGATCTTAGAGTTTTGGGAAGGCTTTTCTCATTTTCAGGAGAGGAATATCAAGTTTTCACGCCACGTTTTATATTACCTAGCATTCACATCTCGTAGAAAGCACTTGTTTGAATACATTAATCACCCCAAAGAAAGAGAAAACAACGGAGGGAAAGTAGATACCAGTGATTCTTTCTCCAAGCAGAGCAGTTCAACCTGTCTGCAGCAATCAATCACGGCTCCAGCAAAACCTGTTCTACTAAAGACAGGTGATCTTTTGCGAAAGAACAAATTGCTCTGAAAACTCATTACCATGCGTGAAGACACAGAGTTACCTCTGTCAGGCTCCTTAATGGTGCACAAATTTTAATAAGACAGCACACACCACTTCCCAGGTGTTAAATAGGTGTGAGTGTGCCCTGGTCATCGCAGCAGGCTCGCAGTGAGCTCAGCTTTTAAAGATATTAAATCTTACACAAAAAGCAGCAGGACCATTTGGTAACACAGAGATTAAGTAAAGCCTTGTGCACAAAGGCTAGAATGAAAATTAATTCGTTTTTCTCTATCAACTGCTTTCTTTAGCAAGCAAGGATTTGTCTTTTAACCATTTTTGCAGAGTGCTGTTTCTGTCAACACAGATCCAGAAAAAGTACAAAATTAAATTCTAAAAAACCTCACCCATAAAGACAGAAATAATAAACTAAGCAGACTAGGGATGTACATTTTATCCCTGATTATTAAAAAAATTACTCAGGAAATGCAAAATACCATTTTAGGACCATTGTTATTGACAAGATCTGTTCTGAAGATGTTAGATTTTCTGAAATCAAAAATAAGATATGCATTTCAGAGAGAAATCACCTGAAGCACATGCTGCTGAATTTCACTGAAAGTCACACTGAAAACTAGTAAAATTTGGATTTGTGAGGCTTTCCATAAATTTTCTCCAGTAATTATATAGATTTCTCACAGAATTGATTAATACTTCAGTTTTTGTAACTACAAGAAGCAATATGTTCCCCATTCTCTAAAACTTGCAGTCATTACCATGTGGTAAAATATCAAAGTAGTAGTAGTAGTAGTAGTAGTAGTAATAATAATAATAATAATAATAATAATAATAATTTTCTTCTGTAAGTCCAAATAAGATGGACTATCATATTCTGTATTGAATGCTGTGTCAGCTCAGATGTGCCCATCTGAACAGAAAACCTGCTTTGGCTGAAGTCCTCCCAAGGCACCTCAAAGCAGATCTTAAATGACTGTGAGAATTTTGACAGCAATTCAAAGAGGTGGATTTTCAAAGTGGAATATGAGAGATGTAACAACATTTGAAGGGAAGCAACACAGCAGAGAGTTTCTCAGGAATGCCAAAAAATTAAAGGTACTGAGCAAGCCTTGCATAGCTATGGCTGCAAGTGGAGCTATGCCACTACCTGTCATTATGAAAATATACCAGATTAATAATCAGAAAAAAGAAATAGGTTGCTATGTTTGGTTTAGGGTATTTGTAAATACCCAAATTAGGACATTTCTGGCATAATTCTTCAGGCCTCACTGGGAACTGTTCTGGTCTGATGAGCCTTTGTGTCTTTTAATCTACAGATGGGAAAAGAGGTGACAACATAGTGCCTCCTAATGAGAGCACAGCATTATTCCCTCTAGTGACAGTTTAATTTTACACGCCCAAACATCGAGCTTTGTGTGTCTTCCCTGGGAGATCATTCTTGAGTACTTGTCAAGTACTTTCTCCTGCCTTTAGTGTTATTAGTCCCTATCTATACTCTCTTATACTCAGTTACAGATCATGCTAAATAAATCATCCTCTTCCTCAGAGTTTGTATCTTTCAAATATTTGCAGATGATTTCGTTACCCTATAGCTGCCAGCTAACAAATGCATACATATTTAACTGTTTTATTCTTTCCTTCGGGATTCCCCAAAGGCTTTTTACGGCTCTTAATCTGACTTCCCTCTGGTGTTGCCGGCAATGGCCCAGTAAGGAGGTGTCCCAACACCTCAGTGCTGAACAGAAAGGAGACCTCGCCCCCTGCCAGGACAGGATACCTGTGCCTGTGCACTTCAGAAACACGCAGAGCTCAGGAATAATTTCCTACTAACGATTCCATCTTGTATTTCTCTCACCCTGCAGCTTGTTTACATCTTCCCGTGATGATTCATCTGGCTAATCTTTTAGAGCCTTTGACTTACTTCTGCCTCTCATCACTGATTAAACAAAAGGGTGCACACCTTCTGTTGAGAGGTTGGACACTGGGAATTTGGCAGCATCCTAGATGTCTGGACAGTGGGTCAGGGTCTTTGCACAAGGGGTAGCCTGCCCTCCTTCTGAGCAAAAGGATCAATCAATGGATTGGCAGCATCAGTCTTTGGGAAAACAAAGTACCTATAACCCCAGCACAGAAGAGTTAAATATCCATCCACCCTCCTGCCCTGTGACCATACCAGCAGAGGGGAAAGGGCTGCCCCCACAGCTGTGCCCTAAAGCACACATCAGGAAATGGAAAATTGTTTGAATGGAAATGTTTGATGCCTCTTGGGTGTGTGACATCAAACAATTCCCCTGCTTGTCCTTCCAAATTACACCGCAGATGACAGCGCTGGAACATGGAGCTTACTTAAAAGAAGCATTCTTGTGAATTTGAGATATTTATTCCTACACTGCAGGTATTTGTGAAATGACAACATTTGAGATGCAGTACTAGTACCAAAACAAGACAAAGCAAAGAGATTATAATCCTCTGACCTGGCAGATGTTTCACTGAGTAGCCCCCAAAGACTTTTCTCCTGCACTGTTGGTGTAAAATGCTTATACGTCAGAGAAAAATCATGTACTAGTTTACATTTTCCAGAGAAAGACAACTGTGCCCTGTCAGTCATGCTTGTAAAGAGTCATTACAAAAATGAGATTCTCTCTGCTACATGCAATACAATAAGCATGATGGGCTTCTGCAACACAAGTTATTAGAAGTGCCCCAATCATTCCCAAGATCATAAACACTTCATCTGTGAAGTCACCTTCTGAAAGTAATCTCTTGGTGCTCATGCAGAATATGTGTTGCAGTTTTACTCATATTAATGGAGCAAAACCATTAGTAACCTTCTTTCTAATGACTGATGTGAGGCCAACATCATTCCCACCATTTTCCCAGAGGAAGAGCAAGAAAACCATAGGGATAAGAGGCTGATGGGTCACTGTCAGGGAAACCTACACTGGATTCTTCTCTCATCATGTTCCCATGACTGAATAAAAACAGCCACAAGCAGAAAAGGACAGCTGGAGCATCAGGCACTAGGAGAGGCTACAGACAGAAAATCCTCATGGCCCGAGGTGTCTGAGGCACCATGGCTTCAGCTCCAGGACTACTAGCCCAAATAGAATGTCCTGTGTCTTGCAAAGCCTCTGCCAAGCAGGACTGTGTGTCGGGACAGTTTGTCTAAGAGATGATGGATCTGTAATGATGCAAATAAAAGACCTGACCTAAATTGTTGCACAGAGTGTGCAACAATTTCAAAAGCTTGAAATAAAAAGCCATAGGGAACCCGCTGGAAGAAAGGCCAGAGCAATGCCAACACCCTCTGGAGGAGGGCCTCTCCTGCTTGATTTTAACTACCCTTGCACCATTAGCAGATTCTTCCCCCATGCCAAGTTACCCAGCAGCAAGCAGGAGAAGAGAGCTCAGCTCACTGCAGCAAGGGCTGGAGAGCTGGAATATCCTGTGTTTCCTCTAACAGAGTCCTCGTGCTCGCAGCACGCTGCCTTGCAACAGAGCAATGCACAGCAGGAGTGAAAAAGGCAGATCGTGTACTGAGAGGCACTTGTTGATTTAGCAGCAATCTACCCTGTAAAAATACACCCCACAGCAATGCTGGAGACCTGGCTGCCTGCAGCCACACCGCCCCAACAGCTGCCATCTAAATGTGGCCTAAAGACCAGCCCCCAAACCCCACACTTTCAAACAAAACACCAGCTCTACAGCACTAAAATAATTTTGCCATGCTCACTGCACAGCTGTTAGCACCTATTCTTAGCTTCTCCACAGATCTTTCCTGTAGGGACAAAGCAGTGTGTGTCCATCTTTTGTCGTGGTGCAGAAACTCACCAGAGTGAGCACGCGTCAGAGCTCATGTTTGCTTAAGCTCACTCTCTGAAAGACACCCTGGTCCCAGAGAACTATCAAAAAACCTGTGAAAGGTCTGCAGCCAAAGGTCTGCACAAATTTCTTAAAGGCCTCAAGCACGAGTACCCTAAAGGCCCAGAGGCCAAGTTGCTTTATCCATGCCACCCCTGATGCCGTGCACAGGATGGGGGCAGTCAGTAGAGGGTGGCTGCTCAGCCACACTACATGGACACCAGCCCCAGACATTATCTCGGGGGCAGCAGCTGCTGTGCTGGAGCCAAACTGGTCCCTGGGGGACATCAGAGATGGGGCAGGGTCAGCCATGGGCTGTTACCAGGTCTGTTCCCATCCTAAAGGGAGTGAAGCTTACTTGGCATTTTGGCTATATGCTAGAATAGCTCCTGTAGAGTAAGAGGAGGAAAACTAAGTTCGATGTGGTTGAAGTTAGGGGTGGGGAAAAAAAGTTATTTTAAAAGGTGTCTTCTGCACTGGAAAATGCTACATATAAAAATTCTCGAATCGGGTCAAATTAGGATCTCTAGATGCCAGGGGAAAGCAAACATAACCTCCTCCGGAGAGAGAGCCCGAGGGGAGTTTTATAATACTTTCTTACAGAGTGAAAGCTGCAGGGTGAGTGCACCTTCAAATTTCCCCTGAATTTTACATGGCAAGCGTAGCTACTCTACAGAGAGCGGGGGACGGGGGACAGGGGATGCGGGCAGAGCATCACCCAACCCGTGCCTTCCCGGGGGACGCAGACAGACGGAGGCGGCCCCGGGGGCGGCCCCCAGCCCTCCCTGNCTGCGGCAGGAGAGGAGCACCGGGCGGAGGGGCCGCGGAGCCCGTCCTGCCTTCACCCCCCGCCTCTGCGGCACCTCCCGCCGGGCAGCCCCGGCGGCAGGAGGGCACCGGGGCAGGGGCGGTGGGCGCAAGGGTCACCGGGGCTGCCCCGCTCCGGTGCTCCGAGCTGGCGCGTGTTGTCCTGTTCCTTGGGCAGAGGTCCCCTGTCACAGAAACGGCGCTCCGAGACCACCTGTCACCGGCAGGAGAAGCTCCTGGAGCGGCTCACTTGGAGTCGGAGCCTCCCATCCAGACTGAAATGTCCGCACATGTCCCATCCTCTCTGCCTCCCCAGCCCGCGCCACCGTACCCCAGCACAGGTCAAACAGCTCCGAACTCCATCGGTACCACAAAATGTCTCTCACTGAAGACATTAGAGAACCCTTCCCTTGACCCGAAGTACAAACACTCATCAGGTATTGCGAGTAGGAAAGTTATTCTGAGTTTGGGCTGCTTGACTCAGATTTTGGTGAACGATATAATTTTGATGGAGCCACCATGAGTTCTGCTTTTCATGGTACCGCTTTTCTGCATGATTTGTCTTGACTCAAGTCATATTCCCAAAGCTTCCACGGATTTATAACCCTGGGAAGTGAAATTTCACAGAGGGAACATTAGCACGGCTGCATATACCACAAATTTTGTGAGGGCCAAAGAAAGTGTACTGTTTTCTGAAGAAATATATAGTGAAAAAAAGCTCATAATTTCTACTTCATCAAGCCTCCCAAATTCTTAACATAAGTACAGCATCACCCCAAATCTGAGATAAGGAGACAAATATGTATTGAGTTATGATTTTACACCTAATCTTCTATCCTTGTTGGAGCTCTGAATAATACTTCACAATAAATCTCAATATAACAAATTGGGGCCATTTGGGAAAATGATAATTTACCCTTTCTTGAAACATCACTCAGACAACTTCATCCATACTATAGAAAACATTACCTGGTGAAAAAAGGCAAGGCCAGCATCCATCATTCTCCACGGCTCATCCTGGCTCTGTGATCCCTGACACAATAATTGGCACTTTCCTGTTTTGCTTGTATTACTGCGAGGGATTCAACTACTCACAGCAGTTTTCTTGTAAGCATTTCTTGGCAGGGAATGAAGAATTGGGGGCTTTGAGAAATATGGGGAGATTAACATTACATGTGGTACACAGAGAATCCTTTATGTGAGAGTCTGCTCTTGTGCATGAGACACTGGTGAGTGGCTGTTCTACACAACAGGAGGCACTTCTCAACCACACTTCTATCCTTTAACAGCACCTGAATTATCAGATACAACTGTAAAAGTGAAATTTCATTTAAAATCAGCTGAATCAAAAAGATGCATCCCCTGTTTTAAAAGGAGTATTTTACTATCAAGATTTTAGGAGAAGTTGTCCATGCAGAACAACAAAAATACTTGATTGAGAATGATTATGACTTCCAGCATTTCAAGGCAGTCAAGATTAATTTCTGGTCTGTAAGAGATACTTGGAAGCTGAATA
Source organism: Cisticola juncidis (assembly GCA_013400215.1). Lineage (NCBI taxonomy): Eukaryota > Metazoa > Chordata > Aves > Passeriformes > Cisticolidae > Cisticola > Cisticola juncidis. Next base: position 193,200 of record VXBR01007320.1, on the reverse strand, counting down.
AGCAGGAGAAATGATTAAAAAAAAAAAAAAAAAAAAGGACATGTTGATTTAATGGTTTAATTTGGTTATCTGATTATCCCCCAATTTTATTAAATGTATGATAATCTCTTGGGGATCTGATATGACTCATAAGCTTGTCAGTACTCTGGATTTTCTCTGTATTGTAGGACTATCAATAAGGGGTATCAGCAAACATTTTCTGACAACTTTCCAATAGAAAAAAAAACAGTTTCCAAATAGATTTTCACACTCCTGAGTTCTTGCACCAAGCCAGTATTTAACCTATCTGTCAAGTAATATTTAAGATTAGGATACGAGAAAGAGCTTTTTTTCTGCCAACAGTTTTGGTTTAATTTTGCCTATTCCCCATGAAACGAAATTACAGTTTCTACTTTAGTATGGACATTTGTTGCTTCTTAAGATAATTTGAAGATGCTTCTAAAAGGTTTGAAAACCTTAAACCACACTAAAATGTGAATTCAGACATTGGTTTTCTATGTTCAAAGCCTTCAACTCAAGTTGTAACAATTCCGACTTAGCATAACACTTAACTCAGCAACTGGTTTCACTTGAATCCATAAAAATCATGGGAACAATTTGCCTGGAGACAGGGAAATTGCAGGGTGTGGAGACAAAAAAAAGGAGGGGTGTAACTTCTTTCCCTCTGACTTTGTTGCTTCCATGGCATCCAGCCTTGGAATGACTTCCCAAGGGATTGCTGAGAGCTGGGAAGTGTTCAATGCAGCACTGTCTACAGGATCAGAATTTCTGGCAGAACCCTTTGGAGCAAAAAACGTCTTTCATGTGAGCAGTAAACCCCAAGAAATGATGTGAAGGCTAAGTACAGGTGGAAACAGCAAGAATATTTTGGGGTTTACTCTGAAATCTAGCCTATGGAAGATGATCAAGCAAGCATTCAGCAAGTAGATGATGATGTTATTACCAATTTGTCTTAAGCTGGTATTTGGTTAATTTCCTGGTATTTCTATGTTGGTTTATTTGTTTTGGTTTGTTTGTTTGTTTGTGTGGTTTTTTTTTTTTTTTCTTTTTTTTTTTTTTTCTTTTTTTTTTTTTTTCTTTTTTTTTTTTTTTCTTTTTTTTTTTTTTTCTTTTTTTTTTTTTTTCTTTTTTTTTTTTTTTCTTTTTTTTTTTTTTTCTTTTTTTTTTTTTTTCTTTTTTTTTTTTTTTGTGTGTGTGGTTTGTTTTTGGGGTTTTTTTTGTGTTTTTTTTTTTGGGGGGGGGTTGGGTTGGTTTTTTGTTGTTGTTGTTTTTTGTTTGTTTGCTTTGTTTTTTCTTTTTTTCCCCTAACAAAATTATTTGAGCATATACACCAGGTAATTCCTTTTCTAAATGTTAGCCTTGGAAGCTGTGACACATTCCTTCTAATACATAAGGCACAAAGGTGCTTGTCTGTGCTTCAGATAAAGAGCTTGTCTGAGTGCTTCCCTGGATCCTGGCCAGAATATCCCGTTCCTCACCTCAGCAGGAGGTGCTGTTCATGCCTCACTTCTGCCAGCAGCACTGCTTGCAAGGATTGCCCATCCTCCCGACATCCCCCTTCCCTCACCCCCCTGTGGAACTGTTCATCATAAAAACAAATTATAAGTTACATTATTACATCTAGGCAGAGCCTTTCTTCCCAAATAACCTTATCAGCTGGAATACTGCATACATCATGTCATGCATGGATGTGTAAATGAGCAGGACTTGCAGCCAAGCAGCAAAGGCACCCTGCAGTTAAGGCTGCCATGGAAAGAGAAGGTCAATTTCTTATTTATTTTGATTAGGCCATAAAAATTGTTGTTGGCAGGTTGCTGTCAAGATGCTGAGATTCTGATGCAGTTTGGTTTTCTTCTCCAGTCGTCAAATGTGATTTTCCCTCCAGGCTCGGTTCAGTAAGATAATCCAATTCAAGCATTTCAGCCCACAGAGCATTCAGCTCAAATGAAGAAATGCTTCCATGTGGGCACAGTAGATCATCAGGATCTTCTTCCTAAAATTTCCTGCTTTTCTAAAAATTCCTGCTCATTTATTCACTCAGCAGGGTGCGACACTCACTCCTTCTGAACAACCAGAGTATTTCCATTATTTCATTAGCATTGTAACCCTGCCCTTGACTGCTCAGAAACACAGAAATTATTCAGCTTCTATTTCATTAACCATTTATACTGACCTTATTTTCTATGTACCCTCCTCCTACATATTTCCAGTGCTGAGGGTACTTCCAGGCTTTATGCCTCCTTCCTTAACTTGTCCATGAAATTCTTTATCCTTCCTGGCACATGTGCAAAGCAGCCTTTGTTTGAAGAAGGTGGCATGGATCAAAGGGGACACAGCTGATTTCCAGCCCCAATACATGACTTATTTTCCCTGGAACTGGATCCAGCATCCCCTGAAGTTCACCATCATCACCACCTTCTCTATTTCTATTTTGCCACCAGCCTGATGGATCAAGGCTCCTAACAGTTCACTGAGAGAGCTGGAACAAGAATTGTTCCCACTCTACCTCAAGCAGAAATCACACCATATGCTGGATTTTTTTTTTGAACTAATGAAGAGTAACATGGTTTGGACGACTCCCACAAACAATAAAAACCCTTCCAAATTTGCTGTTAGTAAACTGTGGAGTTAGAAAATTTAGCCCCAAGCCATCACTAATGAATATTGTCACCAAATTCACACAACAAAAAAGTAAAATTAGACAGAATTTCCAAGTAAAGATTGCCAGTAGAGCTCCAAGGGCTATTTGCTTTTTTTTTCCCTTGGAAAGGAGTGTCTTTCTATTATCTATCAATATTGTCTTACAGCAAATATTTGTTACAATATTCATTTATCCTAAACTGACAACATAAAACCAACATAAGAAAATCAGGCAGCATTTGTCCTCACTAGCACAAACTTGTGAGATTCAGAAACATGACTTACATTTTAGTTTGTACTAGAACTATAATGTGTTAACAAGGTTTGAAAAGACAGCGTAACTGAGATACTTCAACAATTTTGTGTGGAAAATGCCAGTGTCTGGGGTTTAATGTTGGTGGGAAGATAACAGATTTTCTTGTTTTTGCTCAAACTAAGCATAAAAGCCACCTGCAAAGGCCTTTTTACTTACGGGCAACATTTCAGAACAGCAGGGAGGGATGTTCTGGCAGACTGCATGTCTCGATTGCATTTTTTGCTTGCAGCACTGACTGCCGTGTTCCTCATACCAGCCTGGCTGTTTCCTGAGGGCTGCAGGGCATCCGCACCTTGAGGGCTGGGCACCACAGTAGTGTTAACCATTCGAAGTGTCTGGCATGCATGTATTGTGGGGTTTGGTTTTTTTTTTTTGTTTGTTTGTTTGTTTGTTTTTAAATTTTTTT
>VXBR01007320.1:176203-187985 GCA_013400215.1 Cisticola juncidis | reverse complement strand
AACATCCGCGTCTCCTTCGGCGCCGACCGCGGCTGCTGCATCGTGGAGCTGGGCAGGACCAGGTGGGCGCTGGGCCTCGGCCGCGGGCCCCGGGTCAAATAGAGCCTGAGGTTCCCAAACCCACAGAGATCTCTGCAAACAGGTTTTAACCTTTCAAGCCTTAAAGTCGTAGTATTTCAAGGGTAGGAGCAAAGAGGAGACGATGGAAAGGAAGGTACTGGGAAAGGGATGGGATTTTCATGATAATTGTAGTTACAAATAATTTATAAAATGCAAAATTGTTCCCAAGTTTTCATCCCTTTGTTCACTGATCTCACATTTTGCATTCTTCCCCAAACCAAACGGCCCAAACGACTTTTTCACCAAAAGTGAATTATATGAACTTACATAAATATTTAATTACAGTTTCTCATATGTTCGAGTCAGTTCTTAGTCTCAAAAGGAGTATATTCTAGTTCTTACATTTGATTCTTTCAGTTGTTGACCAGAGTTTGAATATGTATGAACAAGAAGCTTTCAGGAGTGAGAATTACAAACTAAAACCCTAACCACATGCTTTTTTTTTTTTCAAATACCCTAACCACATGCTTTTTTTTCAAATATGTGTTTTGTTTCTAGCTTTTCCCAGGTATGTTCTGTAAATTGGTGCTTTATTTGCCTTGGCAGGGTTCTTGCACAGGTCTCATGTGAACTCGTTCCCCCTAAGCCCAGTCGGCCCACAGAAGGTGTGCTCTTCTTCAATTTGGAGCTCTCACCCATGGCTGCGCCTGGGCTGGAGCCTGGCAGGTAATGAGTGTCTTAAAAGGACTAAACAAGGATGGCATAAAAGCTACTGTAATCATTAATTTTAGGTTAATTTTGTTCCAACAGACAATCCGAGTTACTGGTGTCACTGAACAGACTACTGGAACGATGCTTCAGAGATTCCAAATGCATTGACACCGAATCTCTCTGCGTTGTTGCTGGTGAAAAGGTAGGAAAACTTCTTAATTTCTGGTGGGTTTAAACTAAAAGATATGGGTAGTTCAGTTTTAAGATGGTCTGTCTTGTGTTGGATAGTAGGAAGTACTGATTTTAGGTTAATGTAAAGATCCACTCATTGATTTGAGAGGTATTTTTAACTTGCATATCTACATAGGCTTTCTGAAGTAGCTAGGACCCTACCAAATGATGTTTAAATTGTGCTGAAGTGCTACATATTTTGTTGTAATTAAATCTGGCATAGCGGCTATCTTGAAATATACCAAGATCTCTCCTCTTCCTAATCAAAGACCTAAGGCACATATGCTGGTTCTTTGTCTGGTTCAAAAACATGAACGAGTTTTGAAAAAAAATTAACTTCTGTAGGATCAAACAGTTTTGTATTTTTTGTATTCTTCTCAGGTTTGGCAAATTCGGCTGGACATGCACCTGTTAAACCACGATGGCAACATCACTGATGCTGCCAGCATAGCAGGGATTGTGGCTCTGTGCCATTTTCGCAGGCCAGATGTGTCTGTGCAAGGAGAAGAAGTAACTGTGGTAAGTTGTTTTTGGGTTTTTTTAGAATCTCCTTGAATGTCTTTGTAATTTTAAAATCAAATGAATTTCATGAATAACTGTATTCTGGGCCAATTCCTTTCAAAGTACACTCCTGAGGAACGTGATCCTGTCCCCTTGAGCATCCACCACATGCCCATTTGTGTCAGTTTTGCCTTCTTCCATCAAGGGTAAGATTTTCATGTCTTACGTACCCATAAAAGGGGTATAAATCTTGTGTACCCATAGTTATTAATATGCAAGCCAACTCCCTTGTTTAATTGTGTTTGAAGGCAATAAGATGCCTCGAATTGGTACTGTAGCTTCATATTTCAAACCTTGATTCTAGGACCTATTTACTGGTGGATCCAACTGAGCCTGAGGAGCGGGTGATGGATGGGCTCCTTGTAATTGCCATGAATAAACACCATGAAATTTGTACCATCCAGTCCAGTGGAGTTCTGATGCTGCTGCAGGATCAAGTAAACCTTTGTCTTGACCAGTCCTTCTGTGGTGTACAAACTGGTTTCTGTGCTGCAGTCTTCATATGGAAATTTGACATTTGCAAGCTGAGAAATCAGTTAGCTGTCTGATTTTATTGGAAAAGATTCTGTATATTTTGTCTTACTGGAGGAGCATAGTGCTGCATACCATGCTGCAGAAAGGATGTAGGAAATGCATAGTTTTTGGTCAGGTATGCATATTTTTATTTTCCCTGTGATTTGGCTGAAAAAGCCTGCAGATTATTTCCAGTTGCACTCTGGAGGCTGTTAACTTTTCGCCTAAATCTCTCAGTGAGTCCTAATCCTCATAGCAAGATGCCATATTTTAAGTGTTTGTAATTCTGTGATTTAAACGTTTGTGATTCTTACGATGCTCTACAGTTCTAGTTACAAACTTCTTGCTTTCCTGGTTGTAAGCTGTTTTTTGTATGTGTACCAAACAGATTCTGAGATGCAGTAAAATAGCAGCTGTTAAGGTGGCAGAAATAACAGAACTGATTCAAAAAGCCTTGGAAAATGACCAGAAAGCCAGGTGAATGTTTTGGGAAGGGACGGAAATGGGTGTGCTTAAAAAATGTCGTGAAAACTAATATCAGCTTGTGGTTTCAGCAGCAAATTGTCTTCACTTGTATTTGTTTAAGAAGCCAGCATTTGTATACTTGAACTTGAAGAGAGAAACAGTTCTTGGGTTTCCTGAAATAATGTCTGTCCCTGAATGACCAGGAAAGAAGGTGGAAAGTTTGGCTTTGCGGAATCCATCCCCAACCAAAGGATCACTGCCTTCAAGATGGACAGTGCTGCTGTGGACACCAACGACGTGGAAGAACAGGCTGGAGAAATCATTGCTAAAGCTGACCCTCCTTCAGAAGTGTATCTTTTCCAGGGTATTACTCAGGGGAAAGCCAGGCTAAACACACATCTAAGATTCCTCACAGCTTAGGTAGCCATATAACCTTGAGAAGAAACATCATCATCATTCTGGTTTTGGTTCAGTCTGCTTTTAATTCCTTGCCTGAAGTGCAAAGCTGAGGTCAGAAATGTGATTATTACAGTGACTGGAGAAGTGGCACTGTGAACTCTTTCAGGGCTGTTTTTCCCAGCTTATAAACCACCTGGCTTGCTCTCAGAATACAAAGAGTTTTACCAGCAAACACCAAGGTTTTCCTTAACTCCTGCAGTTTTGCCAATCCGGTATTGCACACTCCTGGGACAGCCCAAATTGGGGAAGGAATAGAGAACTCCTGGGGAGACCTTGAAGAGTCTGAGAAGGAAGAAGAAGTGGAAGAGGAAGGTGAAAGTGAGGCAGCTGCTTTTGAATGTGAGAAAGTGGAAACTGAGGATACAAGTACGCTGAGGGAAACTAAGAGGGGTAAGTATTTGTTTTTCTTAATATCAGATCTTACTGTACCACTTTATCGACAGTTCAGAATTAAAATGTGAAAGGTCTTTAGGAAGAAAGAACCACTGTAGCCACTTTACACATTTGCTAATTCCACTTGACCTAGTCAGTTCTTTTCAAAACTTGATTTCTGTAGTATAGGGAGGTCTTCAAATGAATCAGTAGCCCCTCTGAATGTTTCTTTAAAAATGCTGCGGTTATTGTTTACAGCGATTCTTTGTACAAAACTGATCAGCAGTTTGGGGTTGGCGTGCTTTGTGTGTTTTTTAGGTGAACCCATTGTGCTGTCTGACAGTGAGGAGGAAGAAGTTGTCATTCTGGAACCACAGGAACTACCAAGGAAAACAAGGTGACCAGCAAGTGGAATGAGGAGGGGGAAGGAGTTTGTAAGGAGTATCTCCAAGAAGGCCAGGATTTTGGCAAGGCCAGGAAAGGTTTCAGTTAATCTAAGGGAATACAGATATAGCTGAGAGCAAGGACATTTAAATCTAGGCTAAATCACTGGCCTTGTGTCCTGGGAGGCCAGAGCCTGGCTGGGCTGCAGCTGTCAGAGATGGTTTTTGGCTACTTGACTCCTTTGAGTTCTTTGGAGGGAGTGAGGGCTTATAAGTGGATTTCAGCCAGTGGCTCCTTAGAGGTGCTCCTTAGAGATTATTCTATGTGCCGCACTAGAGCTGATACTGAGTTTTACCTCCAAGAAGTGAGATCTGGTGCTGTATCCATGGAAACCCTTGTTGTTAGTGCACTTCCAAAAGATTAACTTATACCTTGGCCCCAGGTATGGTGGGTAATTGCCAAGTTATGGATAATCAGCCTATGTTATTTTGAAATTATGTTCAGTATGTTTCTCTGATACAACTGTTGTTTGCTGACAGAACACAGACCAGCTCCAAACAAGAAAATCCAACTAAGAAAGGATTTAACAAAAGGAGAAGAAAGAAGAGAACTTCTCGTTAAAGCTGTAACCCCCCTGCAGGAATGCTGTATAATATGGATTTTGATGTATTATTACTGAGCTTATTTTTGTAGATAATTTACTTCTTCCCCTCCCAATATCTGGTTCTGCTTTTACATATATGTAAAAACAATTGTACACAAATTTAAATTAAAAAATGGTGCCTGTAACTGAAATCCTATATTTAGCATCCAGCTGCAACAAACGCTCACCTAGTTTAGCCTTCTTCACAGGGGAAAATCAATGTGCTATGATTAAAAGCTTCTTGCCCATTACTCCACACCTTACCTTGTACTCAAACTGCTTTGTATGAAAATCACCAGGAGTGCATGGACTTAACAAACTAGCACAGAACATCAGCAGTGGAGTTTCTTAAAAAGTTTAATTAAATAGTACATGCAACAGACAGGAATGCTTCTTGAACTATAGGTGAAGAGTTATGCTCTCAATTTAGGATCAGGCAAAACAAAGAGGGAAGATTCCCAAATACCTGATCTGGGCACTTTGTTTGCAAACAAATGACACTGGAAACACACACATATTTACAGAGTGAAGCGGGGCTATTTTACAGGTGACCTCAGTGTTACATGAGCTGTGAACAGGAAAGAAGTTACTGTTGCAGATTTTACTGTCCCAAAATCAGGTTAAGAACTTAATGTTAAAAAAAAACAAAAAAACCAAAAAACCAACATGTATATATATAAAATTGCTCCCAGCCAGGCAAAGCTTGAATCAAGTTGTGCTCTTTCAGGAAGGGACCAACACACAAAACCTCTTTTCTCTGGTAGCTAAACCAGTGCAGTGGCAGTTCTTCCAACCCAGTCACTGTCCTGAGTACAAAAATGGTCCAACCCAGAGTCACTATCCTGAGTACAAAAATGGGTGAAGATGCACTTCCTTCATAGTCTGTAGTACCACAAGACTGTAAACTTCTTCAGAACAAAGAACAGTATTTTTGCACTGTTGTTTCTCCCTTCTTCACACATAACATCCCTGCATTCCTCAGAGCCTTTAGTTGGAAAGGATTAGAAGTTAACCTGGATAGGCTTAACAGTAGTACAGTACAACCTGAGATATTCCAGCAAAAGCTGAAATTGTCCCATATTAACTTCAGAAAATGAGAAGGTGGAAAAAGATGGCACTTAATAGCAGAAGCAAGAGCTGCCCTGAGGAAGGAGGAACATTGTCATGCTGGGCAGAGATGCCAGCCCTTGACTGGAGATTTTTTGTTAGGCTGCAGAGAAAGACGTTGATAAAGGTGAACATAAAGCTCAAGGAGCATGGAAGAATTTTTCTCTGTGCAATGGGAACAGTTAAAGGGAACAAGTTCCATTGAAACTCAAGCACAGCTCTTTGATTAAGCACTAAATACTAAAACCCACTGAAGTCTTCACCTTACTACTGCTACTTGCTCTTTTACTGGAGAAAGTAATTTCTAAGCTTCCTTTAAATTACCCCTCCAATGTTCATATTAGTTGTCTTGGAATACATCACAGAAAGGAAGGGGAAGGCAGAACCCAGTTTCCCAGAAGAGCACTGTGGGTTGTTATCTTCAAGTAATTGCTGACAGTCAGCGTTGCAAGGCCACAGACAGTGGAAAACACATTCCTCCCCCTGTAAACTCCCTCTCCTGCAAGGTTACAGTTCCCAACCCCGAGCACCAGACATGATACACTGCACAGGCTGTCCCCAATCCATTTCAGCATTTCAGCAGGAGCCCACTGAAATGAATCTAAATAAAGGTTGTTGGCCAATGAAATGTGGTTCTTCATTAACCATTAGAACTTGCAGAAAGGTCCAAGTACATCCTAAGAAGCTCAAATTGGCCAAAAAGGCCACTTATGCTGCGTATTTTGACCAGAGTTTTGACCACCACTCATCTCCCTTGGTTTTGTAATTGAGGTGGTTCAGGGAAGGCTCTGGCAGGAGCACGAGGGTGGGGGCAGAACAGTAATTTTGCAGTTGGTGAGGTGAGACACAGTTCAGTTCTCATTAACACCTGCTGCTCAGCCTGACAGAGAGATGAAGATTTTTAAAAAATGATTTCAAATAGCCCACACCCTATCAGCTGTTGGACATCTGTGAGGAGGAGTTTATACTGCTGGGTGCCCAGATAACCAGAGAGACAGCACTGACTCCACTTCAAGTCAAAGAGGCACAGGTTTTACAGGGCAGCCCTTGCCAAAAGGCTTTAGAAAGCAATGCCAAGTTAAGATGACAGTACTGTACCCCTCAGTGATTTTAAGCTATTGGCAAGACCACTAACATCAGATACAAAACCTGTTTATTAGCCAACCTGGAAATGGCTCAGTTCAGCCCACTTCCATGCACTCGCTGCTTTACATGCAAACAACAGCGGGTACAGGGCAGCATCAATCCATTTACACAGGCTGAAGGTAAACATCCACTTGATCTAATGCTGATTCAATGCCAGTTTGCTCATGTAACAATTCCAGAACTAAGGAAGAATATGGCACGTTTTCACTGTGCCACAGAGGAGCTCCTCCCGAGCTTGAGGAGTGTGCAGGATTCATGCTGCATCCATGCAAGAAGACATTCCCTGCCCTTGGGGGCACAGAGCAGCAGTTTACCCACTGCAGTTTAATCCCTCCACCACCCCTACAGAAGTACAAAGCAAGCAGACTGAGGACCAATTTTCTCAGCAGGCATCAATGAACTTTTGGGACAGCCAATACATTAATGGGAACTCCATGGGTTTAGATTACTACCATTTTTGCACTTGGACTAACTAGAAAATACCAACAGCAAGACTATTTATCTGTGTAGTGAAGTGTGAGGTATGAACTGGTGCAGGGGTTTTAACTGTGCATTCCCTGCAGCAGAGCATTCAGCCTTTCTCCTGATTAAGATCTGGCACTACATTATACAGCAACTGGGGCACATCCTAAAGACCCTCATGAATTGATTCCAGCAAGGAGTTCTCCTTGTGGCCATACAGTTTCTTCCAGTTTTGTAGCCATTAAGGCACATTTTGGATCTATGCTAAGTCTCAGTTTAAACTAGACAGTATAAAAATGCTACTGATACTCTGTGGTGACCAAGTCTTTCTTATCCAGAAAGAGGAAAAAATCCTACTAAAATAATGCACTGCTAATATGAATATTTAGTCTATAATTAGGTAAGCAGTCTCAGACTTCACGTGGCCGGCATGGTTAATTCTGTGCCTGGAGAACATTTCAATAAAAACATAGCTAAAACTCTTTAAAAGATTGCATGTACAAAAGATTTACATTAAAACCACATGAAACTAAACTTCACAATTGAAGTCATCAAAGGCTGCGTTCATATTCTGAGTGATGTCTAGAATCCAGAGCCATGTTTAGAACTGTACATCCTTTCCTGCTAATATACATCTCTTAAAAAAGATCAGTCTCTTGATTATTACAATAAGTTTAGTGTGTCTGGTGGGTCAATGAGCGATACTCCATGGTACCTAGAGAGGGAACAAAAGAGGCAGGATGTCATCTTGCTCCAATGCTCTTTGTCACAAAGAGCAGCATAACTGCAGCAAAGCACATTTCCCACCAGGCAGGAAACACTCTGGGCTTGGCTGCCATGCCCCACACAGATTTTTAGGAGCATCAGGTATCACCAACTGTAGGAATGTCAAGAAAATTCCTCCAGTTTCTACCAGTTCAGGCAGCAACAGGACACCAAGTATTGCAAAGATCACAAGGAGCCTTGTCAGCATCTCACTGAAGAGGTGAATTTGGTTAGTTGAGTCTGCCTGAAGACTCAAAAGACACATCCCACACCTCACCCTTCCAGGCAGTTACATATTTGGACAACTCAGACCTTAACACCTCCACAGATACTCACTTGGTACTCTTGTACTTTTCCCTTATGGACTGTTGTGTGTGCTGGGCTGCTTTGAGGTAGGTGTTGTGTAGGTCTATGAGGCAAGGCTTGATGTCTTCAAGGGTGTAGCCAGTTACTTTGCACAGAGATTCAGGCTGAAGGGAAAAAGAAAGAGAGAGGGACATTTGAATGTTGCTGTTCACTTATGTTGATTACCACTGGTGGAGTTTTTAGCTTCCTGTTGAACCATATTTACCTTACCCCCTATCCCATTTTTCAAATGCCACAGGGTGCAATCCCTGATAAAAAGCCTGGGAGCACAGAGAGGCTGCAGTTCCTGCAGCCCAGGCCCAGCACTCAGAACTGAGCACAAACTGAGCACACACAGAGGCCTGTGAAGGCTCATGTTGGACTGCTACATACCCAGGATTGTCCAGTGAGTGTGTAGTCTGCCAGATGAAATGCTGCAGCAGCAATAACTGATGGCAAGTATTTCAGGTAAGGATCAGCATCAATTAGACTCAGCTCTCCCAGGTACTGCAAGGGAAGCAAAAGAGAGAATTATCTGCTTCCAAAAGTTAACAGTTGCTTTACAACCCTAACTTGAGCTTCTAATCCTGCAATGAGTTGGAAGGACACCTCTTATTAGTTCCTACTTACTTTCTCTTTAAGCATCTCCAGCTAGCTACTGTCAAACAGCATACCCAACACAAGATTTCCCAGCACATTTTATATTTAGAGATATATAAGAACTAGAGGGAAGAGTCAGTTAAGTCTCACCTTTGCAGTGAGACAATGGATTATGTTTAGGACCTCTGGTACCTACCACACAGCTAAGATTTACTATAACTTCAGGTAAAATCTTATCTGTGCTCTGCTTTAGACTCTGGATTTAGAGCTTGCTGCTGGTTGAGGGGAAATCCAAACTCCAAGTCCTTTTTTGCCAAAATGTGTGGGGGGGTAGGTGTGGCAGCTGTACATGAGAAAGAGGGAAACATTTATCTAGCAGTGCAACAAGCCACAATTTAAAGTTCATTAATCTCTGCTTGTTCTGAGTAAGGGTGTATGCTTGAGCCAGAACAAGTGCCAACCTCTGATAAGCATGGAGTATCCTAAACAGAAAGTGGCAATAGGAGTGTTAGTTTCCTGCAGTGGGGCACTACTTCTGGAGGAGCATAATTCATAAGGGGTTATACATACATGCATACATATATATATGTGTGTGTGTGTGTGTGCAATATCTGCAATAAAACTCTCTAATTACATGGGCAGAGCTTGTAATTCTTACTTACCATTGAAAGGCTCTCCACTTTAGCATCTGTCTGCTTGTGTAGGAAGTACTGGGTGAGGAACTGGTTGATTGTTGGAGCTGCCAAGTCAAATGACAAAACCTTCAGAATCAAGTGCTCCATCCTTAGGACTTGCTTCTTGGTGTAGGTGTCATCTGTGATGTAGACAAACTCAGCTACTTCAGGAGGGTAAATCTCTTCAAACTTTCTGCCAAGAGAAACGTTTATGGGTAAATAATGGAGTACTAGAAGACCACCAATATTTAAATCCTGACTTGGGAAGGAGCCAGGCACTGGTGCCAAACAAGTTTGCTACAGTTGGTTCAGTAACTCTTGAATCAGGAGGATTTGAAATTAGAGAGCTACAATAGCACGGTAATTTAGGACTAAGGAATTTGGGACTTGGAGTCACTGAAACTCCAGAACAACCCACAGAATTAGTAATTAGGGCAAGCACAACTTGCTTTTCACATGCCTTATGCATATTCCCTCAAATACTGTCAAATAGATGCCAGCTGCTGCAGCTGGAAATAACAGATCCTCACTTTAGGGGCACACCTCAAGATAACTGCTAAGCTTTTAGGTGGATAACTCCTGATTTTTATCCTAGTGTGAAGCCTTCCCAAGTGAGTCCTGCTCTAGGCAACCAAACAGCCACAAAATTTTCATCTGTATGAAACCAACAGGTGGAACTTGAAATGAAGCAATTTCACTTACGATGCCAGCAGCATAGCTGCAGTACCCACAAGCTGAAGCTTTCCTCTCAAAACAGACATGGAAGAAAGAAACCTATCAATGTAATTTACAGCTAAGTGCAGGGTTTCGTTCTGTAATTTGTATTCTTCTCCAACTTCCACCAGCCAGTCCACAAGAATAGCACGCATGTTGTTTGTGATGTCAGGTTGCTTCCTCATGTAACCTATTTTGGGCTTGCATTTCACCTGTAGGTTTAGAGGACAGATAGAGTTGAGGTTGGACCACGTGCTGGTAGGGAAGCAACTGTTTAAACTCCATTTATCACAGTTTAACAAATCAGAAGTAAACACTGGTAAGTTTAGGATCAGTAAGTTCTATTTCTGTAATCTTTCCAGCTTGTGCATGGCACAATCAACTTTATCACAATAAACCAGTCCCGTGCTCTTATTTCTCCCTTTCTAGCAAACTCTAATTTAGTCACTGTCTTGGAAACTCTGGTTCAGATACATTTCTCCACCCCAAACTCTTCCCCATGGGCTGTGTGCAAATAAGAAAAGGGACAGCAGCTCACCTCCATTTCCCTCAGGTATGTATGGATTTCGCTGATATAGTCTGGCACATTATTAACGTTTGGTGCTTTCTCTTCTGTTTCTGAGGTTATTGAAATATCCATAATACTTGGAGAATCTAAGCAGAGGATAACACCATGTTAAAATGGGCACCATCACATCACTTCCTCACATCACAGGGAACTTTTTGCAGGCTCACTCAGCTGGATGGGGAGCTGAGGAGGCTCTACGGAAGTCGAATGTTAAGGCAAGAGGGAAGTTTTCCCTTCCCCCTTCTCTTCTTCCCTGCTAAGAATAAAGAGATTGAAAACTGTTGCACTTCTGTAGTGCTCAGTGCACCCTGTGTTACCTTGTTACATAGATGTGGATCCTATAAGCTTAGATTGTGGTTTAAAACAGGGCAGGGGTGCCAGAGCTTTTGGTAGCCTGCAGAAGTGGATCAGCCCTCAGATGTTCAGACGTGCTACAGAAGATGGATCTGGCAGTCCCCATTTCTCACATACTGGGAAGAGCTCAAAACACTTGCACCACTACCTGGGAGAAAAACCTTTTACATCTTGGGATCTGCCTGGGTAAAGTCCCCTTCTAACTCTGTAATGGTGGCAAAGGGCAAAGCTTTACGGGTTGATCTTGTCTGTAATCCGGCTTCTTTCGTGGGGTACTGATAGTTAAAGTTATAAAGTATAAACCAGCCTAAATTGGCAGGGCATAAGAACACAGAGGCTCAGCTGCATCGAGCAGCTGTTGCATGCTGGTGGCAGGTTCAGAGGAGCCAGACCAGCCCGTGTCCCGAGCCAGACCCCAGCAGCTGGCTCTGGAAATCCTTCCGTGGGTGCGCCCTCCCTCCGCGCTGCCCGGGGCCGAGCGGGGAGCGGGCGGGACGCGGCCTGCACGGCGCGGCAGGGCCGGGTGTCACCTACCGAAGCTCAGCTCCATGGCGTTGCTCAGGGGGGCCAGGGGCCGCCGCTCCCCCAGCGCACACACGGCCGCACGCAGCCCCAGCGCCGCCTCCTCCTTCTGCCCCGCCGGGGCGC
>VXBR01007320.1:146428-176092 GCA_013400215.1 Cisticola juncidis | reverse complement strand
GGCGGACAGAGGGACGGACAGACAGACACAGGCGGGCACGGAGGGCGGGGAGCCCGCGGGGAGGGAACGCGGGCGCCGGGGACATCGGGCCCGCGCCCGCCCGAGGGAGGGAGAGAATAGCGTGGGAAACGTGTGGGAAACGAGCTGGAGCCTGCCCGGCCAGGCTCGTGAACGTGGCCCGGGAGATGCGGGGGCTGAGTCGGGAGGAAAGGAGGCTCGGGCGGGGAGACCTCAGCACTCCCTACAGCTCTCTGAAAGGAGGGGGCAGTGAGGTGTGCGCAGCGAAGGGACGAGAGGAAATGGCCCCAGGAGGAGATTTCAGGGCCTCAGGGGAGATTTCGATTATCAAAGAATCGCAGACCACAAAGGTGCTCTTGTTCCAACCATCCTGCCGTGCGCAGGGACAACTTTCACTATCCCAGGCTGCTCAGAGCCCCATCCAACCTGGCCTTGAACACTGCCAGGGATGGGGCAGCCACAGCTGCTCCGGGCAATCTGTGCCAGGGCCTCACCACCTTCAGATGAGACAAAGGGGAAAAAAATAATCACTGTTAGGGCCATTCCTGGAGGTGTTCAAGACGTGTCTGGGTATGGTGCTGGGGGTGTGGTTTAGGGGGTAACCGTGATAAGGACAGGTTGATATTTGGACTTGATCTCAAAGGTCTCTTCCACCCTTGATGATTCTAGGTCACTTCCAATGGAGTTGATCTTTTTTACCTTTAAACAGATCTCTGCCTCCAGTGGCTGCTTCATCTCCTAATTTTAAATAAAACCAAGTGAGAAAGTAGGTGGAGTTCTGAAATGAAGTACAAGGAGACTGGAGAAGCACTGAGGAAGTTTAATACCCTCCATTCCTAAACAAAAGTGGCTCTACATGGACCTGTCATCAGTCTAAAATTCAGAGTTCTCCCCCCTCTGCACACACCAGCTACATCAACTCTGGTGAGATTCTCACACCACGCAATCTACACAAAAGGGAAAACTAAGCTAGGTACAGCTTAAACACACAGATTTCTTCCAAATCCATCCAAGTATCTGGAAACCAGTTTCTTCATCCATTTTTGCAGCTGGGGGACAAGCTACTCCATGTCGTCTTAAACAGTAGTGAAAACATCTTTGCCAAAAGGATATTTGGTATTTACATCTGATCTTTCTTGAGCTATTAACACTGTACATAAAACCTCTGCACACAGTTAACATATACAGCAGTTTATATGAAGTTTACTACTGTATCCAATATGATAATAAATATGAATAAATCCTAAGAGCTGACAGTACAACAAAAGAGTAAAAGTGTTTTTGACTTGATATTGAAATGCCTTGGTTAAAACCAGAAAAATTACTCTGCTTTTTCCTTGTCAGGCAGCATCAAAAAAAGCGATCAATCCATCCTGATCACAGCCATCCAGAATTTCCAGAAGGAGAGGAACTTTGGTTTTCACATTGGTACCTTTAAATTTAAACTTATCTATGAAGAGATCTGTGATCATACCTGTAAAGGTAAAATTCCAGGAATTACTATTTATTTTCAGTAGGAGGTATCTCTACTTTTAACTCAATATTATGTAGTAAGTATTTCAGTTGTTAAAATACTTTTTAAAATTCACGTTTTAAACAACAGTTTACTTGTAAACAAATCCAAGCCACTTAACTTTTATACATTCTTAAATGCCATCCTGAATTTGAACACCATCTTTAACCATGTCCATAAAGACAAGAATTATCTAAATATAAGCAGCTATTTCAGCCATGTCCCTGGACATTAAGCCCCATTTAAATAAAGCTGAATTATCAACAAACCATAAAGTCTCTCCAGATGTGCAGGCTGTCTCTTGTATTCCTCAAGCAGTTGATCTGCCTCCTCCAAAATGCTGCGGTATTTCGGGAGCAGGAAGTCCACATTGCCTTCATGCACTTGTAATTCCTCAAAGACAGTTTAAAATGGTCAGAGCTAACAGCAGATAAGTATCATAAGAAGCAATTAAGCTTAGATATGTCAGAAGGAAGTACTTCAAAGGGAAGACAATCCCCTCCTAAACTAGCAAGTGTTATTTTCAGTGCCTCATTTTCCAGTCTTCTGAGGAAATGCTGTATGTCACTTCATAGACTGGGTTCTCAAAATCCTGTGTGTTACAGCTTCCAGCTCTGAGCATAACAGGATCACCATACCAATTCAAACCTTGGCCATACCTTAATTTTTAGAGTAAGTGAATTCCTAAAAAAGTGTAGCATGCAGTGAAGCCTGCAGGTAAAAGTGAACTCTGAAAGTACCACTCAATTTGTGACAGCAAGAAGTTTTGAAGGCCTTTTGTAAAAATCCTCATTTTATCAGCAGACCCGTTTGGGATGGTTGATAGTACAGATCTTTTTATCCTCCAGAGAAAGGCACTTCTGTTCTAGACAAGAGATAATTATGTTGTGCACTGTAAGTCTGGTAGGATAACAGCTTTTATCAATCATTAGATGTTTTTACTGCCTGTCAATAAATTATCATCTAAAAAATTGGTGTCCAAAAAACTTGTCGAAGATTTGCTGTCTAAAAGAAGCAAGATGTACAATACCATTATTATTGCACAAACAAAAAAGGCATTAAGAATAAATTCTCTATTATTGTTTATATGCCTGGTTTGCCAAACCAAGCCCAAGTAAAACCCTTTTAATGATAATAAAGATACACACTGTTGTCATTGGTAGCCAGGTTTTCTACTATCTAAAGAGCTCTGACAATTATTTGGTTCTCCCAAAAGGAAAAGAGAGAACTGGTTAAACATTTTCACCTCCCCTCCCATTAAATTAAAAAAAAACCAACTTGATGATGGTGAGCTTTTGACAGGAAAATCCTGGTTATTGGAAAAAAAGTCCAAGAACTGAAACAAGATGCCTAACTGGTACCTTCCAAAGGCTGTTGAGGAGGGTAATAAGCAAAAGATTCAAAAGCAGATGATTCAGAAATTATGAGACTCTGGGATGAAGTTCCAAAGCAAAGAAGTTGCACCTGGCCTGGGTGACCTAAAAAACTATAAATATTAGTGAAAAGAGGGACAGAAGGAGCTGGAAAGTAACAGCAGGCTAGGAGAGAACATGAGATGATAAAGCTGGCTGCCCTTCTACCATCCAAATTAAGCATCTTCAGCAACCCTACATGTTATTCACTATATAGCAAAAAATGAGAATTTTCCTTGAAGAAATTTGTCTCCTAGACACTTAAAATACATGTTTTAATTTAATTTAACTTCAGGGAACAGAAAGGGAGCAGATCCCCATGACACACACCTGACTTGAGCCATGGTTTGGTATCTGGCAGCATAACCCCATAAAAATCAAACCCCAAGAGTTTAGATACTTACTCTCAAAGCATCTATTAAGTGAACCTTCTTGGCCAGCAGCTGCTGATACTCTAATTTAGGGTGGATTAACTGTAATGTGTGCCTCACAGATTCTTCATTTACATCTATAGCAGGGAGTAAAAAAGAACCCCAACAAGCAAATGAGTACTACATATTCCATTTATGGGAATAACGAATGAACTGAAGGACAACAAAATAGAAAAGGCTTTTTACCATATGATATGTTGAGATTTATCTTCCTTTTAGTGGCCTCTTTGGAAAGCACATCTTTGAGGATGGATATTGTAGAGATGTTGTCGGATTTAAAATATCCCTCACCTTTTCTATAAAAGAAGAAAAATTTAAAAATACAAACCTGAACACACATGCATACATTAGGTTGAGTAATTGTATTTTACCTGTAGGTAGTTTCAAGCTGTGTTCCCAGGAAAGTGTTCTGAAAATAAAAGGTGATGCACTCTCCAGCAGGAGTCTTTTCAGGCACCTCAGGCAAGCAAAACACAACCCAGGAGTGAATTTCAGCAAAACTGAACTGGCCTTTGAGCATCAGTGTATTCATGGGCCTGTGACATTGTGACATTAAAACAGAAAAGGACAATTAATAGTTAAGAAGGAGGGACACTGTCCATGTAAAATAGTTTAGTTCCATGTGGTGGTTTCCTTTTAATCAGCACTCTGTAAAAACTCAGGTCTCTCCGTAAGTACAGATACATACTGGAGATTACAGCTGTTTTTCTGTAATTCAAAATGCAAAGCTACATGCACATTCAAGTTTTTCCTCCCACTAGGCATGTCTGATTCAGAAAAAAAAAACTTGAAAGTTTTTGATGTCCCACTGCAAGTTGCTAAACCTGAAATTTAGGATAAAGGTAAATAACTGACAAGAGCAAATAAGAGTAAGACAGAGCCTCCTGTGCTGTAAACCCCAGATGTGGCATTTTTATCATGAACAAGGACAGTGGAGCTCATTTGTACACTGAAGCCTTTGGTATCCTCCCTTCAGTCTTTCAGTTTTAAACATGCACATCTTTGGAGGCAATACATGATGTTAGCTGAAGGTGGGCAAAAATCCATCAGAAATTGTGTAAAATACTGAACTCCTATAACAGAGAGATAAAGGTAAAAAAAGTCCTGGCTCAGTGTTGGGGCCAAGTTAGCTGTGAGAAAAAAATTAGAGGAAAAGGGTGGGCCAGAGAATGAGGGTGAAACTGAAAAGACACAGTTACCTACAGAGGAAGTTTCCTTTCTACCACACCCTCAGCTTTACTAACCCAGGGCAGTAAAATGAAACATAGCCCCAAAACTGGGGCTAAGCCAGAGAACCTATTTAATCCATAATTTCTATGAAGAAATTCATAAAATGGAACTACAGGCTCAAAAGTGTAGGTTAGGAGTTAGAAATTCCATACTTAAGTTTACAGAGCAAATGTTTCATCTGGCTTGTGTAGTTTTTTCCAAGTGCAAAAAGGCACTGACTTTTCTCTGTACATACCTGTCCTGGTCAATAGAATGAGTTCTCTGGTGAAGTGAAAGTGGCTTTATTTGATATTGATGAACTTGACAGGTTTTTGGTTGAATTCTGGGAGTTACATATGCCTGAAGTGTCCCGTACTGTCCTTCAATGGAGCGAACCTGCAGGGAGTAAAGAGGGACCCACAGAAAAGAAGAAAAGGGAAAAGATTATTATTATTTCCATGTTTGGAAAATTAGTGAATATTCCAAGTATGTTAAAGAAAGCCTCTAGTAATTCAAAAATATTTAGAGTACCATATTTCCTTGATAGTGCACTATAAAGTAGAGTTTTAAAGCTAAATGGAACATAGTCCCGTGAAGTGCTGTTGTATTAGATGAATTAAATATTAATAAAATAACACCCTCTAACTAATATTCTGATCTGTTAAAATAAAAAGCCTCAAAATTAGAGTTTTACATAAACATGTAAAGAGGCTGCAGTAAACAAGACAAAACCTCCTGCCTGTGTGGACGCTGAGCATTTTCCCAATCAAGATTTCCTTCATTATTTCCTGCAGTGGTTGCTGTAAAATGTGTGAATTTGGGGGATCCTTAAAAATAAACTCCAAAACACCCACATGCCTTTAAGTGTAATAAGCATGAGATGACAGAATTTAATTGAATTTGCTTCCTCTCCAAAATACAAATTGAGTCTGTATTCCCTTGTGAGTTCCAATGTAACTTCCTTCAAACACTTCAGAGGATAAACAGTGCCAGAGCTTTCTTTCCCACACCTCCCTCAGCTTTAAGTTTCTGCCTTCAGAATCCTGTATTTTCCCAATCTGTGGTGTCCCCAATGCTTTCATCGTAGGGACACTCAAAAAGATCCCAAGGCTCTCCTCTGACATATTTTTAGAAGCCCTTAGAAATCCTAAAGACAAATAAAAAGGAACACAAGCCCCAGATTAGAAAGTCTCAGAAAAAAATCCGCAGTAGAAACTGGACCGATCCATTCCAAAGCCAAAGGATTAACCATTAATTTTGTATTTTTGAGCATTTTACCTTAAGTTCAAGTCTTGTAGTATTTGCTTGGCATCTGTAAGTTGCAAGAAGAAAGTTGCTATTTGGCTGAAAAAAGAAAAAAAAACCCCAAACTTAAACAGGAAAATAATACAAAATAGGCCTATGGATTCACAAAATTTCCATTAGTCTGTTTTAACCGTAGATATTCACTTGTTACAGTGAAGTTTTTGCTATGCATGTACAGCTGTTTAGAAGTGTCAAATACAAAAAAAAGCAATCCTTGGTTCTCCTGAATGTTCCAATTAGTTTTAATTATGATAAAGTTAAAAAAAATAAAATCTCTATATAAGGAGAATACAGCCAAAGCCTCTTACACTCTTTAATATTTCTACCAAGATTACATAGATACCTACTTTGCATCTGAAAAATGCATGTCAGCCTACCCCACTCATCTGCAAAATTAAATCAACATTCAAAAACTAAAGCAGGATCAGTAAGAAAATACACCCCCAAAAGCACAAAATAAATCATCATAAATGGCAGAAAACCTAAAATAAAAAAGCTGATTTCTGGGAGCTCCAGGGCAAAACAACGACGTGTGAACTCAGTTCTTAAAAATAAAATAAAGGACTGTTACAAGGGAAAAGATTTTACAGAAGATTTTCATAAATCCTAAGGCACTTTCTGGATTTTCTCCCCGGCTTCAGTGTCAATAGTAACTCTTTAACTACACTTACTGACTATAGTCAATAGTAACTATTGAAACCTGTAGTTATTATATATAAAAAAAGGCATGCAAACATTTGACTCTCCATACAGCAGAACTGTCACATTCTAAAGATATTTTTTAGAAATTAACTAAGTAAGAAATGTAACACTCTTCACCTAAATTACTTGGAAGTAAATGTACATGAGTCTATGAAATCCAGAGAATAGAGCAACACCAAATGTGTCTCTCACAATCCCCCTCAGGAATGGGAAAAAAGGAAGAGAGCAGGTATTTTTGCACATATTTACATTTGTCTTATGTCAGGACCTGCCTTTAACTCCTAATTCTGCAGTATCTCTAATGAAGCTGTGCTCTTCACAATTACCAGATGATTACTTTAACTAAATGTATTTTAAATCAGAGATCTATAAATCCAAGTTCTATTTTTACTACACAATAGTAACAGTTTCCTGCCATCTCTACAGACATCACCTCCTCTGTTTCACTCACCTCAGAATCACAGCTGCTAAAGCTAACAACGGCAGAATTTTTATCCACATCCAGCAAGTCCAGTGGGACATCACTCTGCAGAACATAGGAGGAAGGAAAAATAAAGAGCTTATGTTCCTGAGTAGCTCCAAGTGCATTTATCCTCTGTCCTCAGTCTTTGTAATAAGGGAGAGGCAAAGAGATTGCTTCATCTCAGAGGCAAAAGCCTAACAGACACGCAGCTTACTAGCTAATCCTGGAGGAACATGAAGATCTTTCTCTTATTCCCTTACAGAGTCCTGAACTCCTGGGGGCTGGCTTACCACAGCCTCCCTGTAAAATCTGTAACTGTCTTTCAGACATGAAAGGCAGGTTAAACAATTTCATCATTTCTCATTTAGCTATGGAAACATCTGATATTATATAGTGGCAAATTAGCTGTAGCTTAGCATTGCTCTAAAACATCCTTAATAAAAACAGGATTTTTATTAAGACATGAAAAACAAAATCCTACAATACTTCTCACATTTGTTACAGAAAAATCGCCTCATAAATTCTTCCTTGTCACATTTTTCTCCTCATGCATCTCCCAAAAGAAGGTAATTCAATACTGCTACTCTTTCTGACTACCAAAGATGGCATTAATTTCAGTTGATACAGTAGCAGGAATAATTAATTAAGCTTGTTGTGATGGGCAGGAATATTTCTCCCCAGTTACACAAATTTAATTTGCATTTAAATAAGGACACGCAAAAGAAAACACAAAGTTACACAGAAATCTTCTGTTACAGCAGGCACTCTGGTCCATTTTGGTAAGATCAGGTTGCTCTGCTCAATAGAAATTTGTTGTATTTGTTCCCTAACAAGCATGTCCTTAAGATGCTGTAACTTGGCTTTTTGCACTAGAAAGTCTCTGAGTGTTTTATTTATGCATCAAGCCAACAAAGCCCCACTGACCTGCACCAGGACATTATCTATGGCTGTCTGCACCTCCAGGATGAGGCTGTAGCTGGCATCCTCCTTGTTGAGGGTGAACTTGTCATTCACACTGAAGGCAGGTACTGAGGAGACTGCAGTGCTGGACTGAGAGGACTGCTGGTATTTGTCCCGCTCCTGAAGCACTTTTATCTGCAGTTGTTCCAATTCATTCCTAGAAAAGGGAAATCTTTTCTTTAAATGTCTTTTAAAAAGGCAACTATAGAGCTACCCTAGAAATTAAGGAGTTTAAACTTGCAAGGCAATCCTGTTTATCTCCTGTCCTCAGTTTTCCAGCCAGAAGTGACTGGTGACTCCCCTTTGGTGTACTTAGCAAAGATCAAATATAAAATCTATCACATGGACACGTGGATTTTACATATTCCTTGCCAAAGGAGGTTTTTGAGGCACAGGACAGGACAATCTTTTTCCTTCAAGAGTACAATGCATTTTGAATAATATGGTAGTGACTTATTCCTGCCATCATTTAGAAGCTATAGAGCAGCAAGGAAGGAAGGAATCTGAGCTTGCTGATACTGAGGCAGAAAGCATTAAGACATCATCATGTGAAGGCAAGATAGAGAAAGACCAAGAAATGAGGCTGCTACTCATTTCTACTTTGAAAAGGTTCGATTCTACTTCTAGATATATTAATGATAAAGAAAATCCAGTGATACAGGAAGGAGAGATGACATTTCAGCTTTTAACATTTCCACTCTTCCATTTCAATTTCTTTCTAGCACAATTACCTTAAGGATGAGATCTTGCTCTGCATTTCTTGACTTAATTTTAGTTCTTCACCTGAGCCACCTTCTCTATGGACAGGTTCTGTAGTCAGTCCTGTCAGCCAGCCTAAACCAATATATGAAGTTTATATTCCTTACAAGCTAAAAAGAAAATTTTACACTCAGCTATTGTATGTGTGGAGTGATGCATGTTCCACACACTAGGTAGAGAGAATTGAGCCCAATTTTATCCTTTTTTGTAGGATTAATCCTAGACATTGAGCATTGGTTTTTATGGGTTTCATTCATAAGCTGGAAAGCATTAGTTTCTTTTTTTTATTTAGTACTTTGAGCAATAAATTCCTCTTTAACTGTTTTTAACTGAGCAGTTGGATTTTTTCTCACCATTTTCTGACAAAACCTTGAATTACTGGCAGTACTGGAAACAAAGCAAAACCAGCACAATGTGCTTACAGCAAACTGGATGCTGCTCAGTGGGCTTAGAAGTTGGATGCTGCTGCTTAAAAAAAGTTATACTTTTGCTCACTCACATTTATTTATAAAAGCAAATGCTAATTGATTATATTCTGATACCTCAGACATGATATGCAAACATGAATGGGTGCTTATAGCTTCGGTTCCCTGCCAAAATCAGTCTGGTGCACATCCTACCAGAATTCACCTTTCAAAGCTCACAGGGGAGCATAGGCTTGCACTTTTCCCCTTTCTTCTATGATCCATGGACCTTTACAACATTCCCACTAAAAGAAGGCACAAAGGACTTAGGCTGCAACAGTACTGTGGCCAATCATACAAAAACAATTCATATGAAGTCAGGTGTAAGGGTCTTTTGATCACCCAAAAATGTTTATAAGAGGTGCTTGGAACACAAATATTTCTCAGTAACAGACTGAGGATTGTATTTTGCCAAATGACATGATTTTCATTACAAGAAGTTTCAATAGGTTGAATTTTAGCACTGAAGGTAACTAAAGAGAGAGAATTAGCAATCTTTAGCTCCCAGCAGCTGTCATCTGCAGCATGTTTATCATGGCCTTTGTCACAGACAGGCTCAGGGCTCAAGTCTTACAGAGGAGCTGCTGAGATGCCTCACATGGAGGGAGCTTTATTTCTTACTAAAATCAAAATCAACCCCATTTAAAGCACTGTGAAGCTGAAAAGGAATGAAATTACATAAAAAATAGAAGAAAAACATGCTTGTATATCAACATTTTTCATATATATTAAAAATTGTAATTCCTTCAGACATATTAATTCATCCCAATAAAGCAGCAGTTTACACCCAAATACAGCCAGTCACTGTGTTGCACATGATGAATATCTTAAAATATAAAATCCCCATAGTTTAGGTGTAGGAATCTTTTTTTAAAGTGTAAATATTACATCAGAAGAGATCTTTATAACACAAAATTTTGAGACATGAGTTGCACTAACAACATAACCTGCTTCATTTATCACCTCACCACACATGGCATTTATAGTGACAATGATATGAAGCTTACCTGAGTATGTTGCTGCTAAAATTTCATCATAGCCATCTTTTCCCACACAGCCACCCTGGATTGATGCAATGCTCTCTGATAAAGCCTTCAAATAAACACATTCAAGCAGAGGGAAATATCACTGCACTCATTTTAGAAGTTTATAGAAGATTCTATTCTACATAGCAAACACATTGCAAGTTGAAAGCAAAACAGTGACAGTGTTTTGCCAGCAGAAATTAGCAATCTGACTGATGTGAAATGATCCCTCTGCACCCAATTACTATTTTAAACAATTAATAACCAACGTAATTATGCTCAGTGAAGCCCTGGCAGCTTCCATTTATTAATCTGTAAATCACAGACTATACACAACACTCAAGTTTTTTCACTCAGACAGCAACTCTGTATTAGGTTTCACCAGCAGCTTTCAACTAAGCCAAAACTTTAGCATTCACTCTCAACATTATTTTGATTTTTGCTCAAATCACAACTACTTGACTTTCTAGTTCTTGCATGTTACCACACTGATTTCAAGTTCATATTGTCAGCGTTACAAGCCTCTTAAATTAAAAACAAACCACACATTTTTTTGAGGTAATGATCATGTAAGTTTTGAAATGCAGATTTTTATTTTTAATTAATGCTTTTCTTTCCAGGAGAGTATGAAGAACGAGGACTTACATAATCATGTCGAAGGACAGGCTCATCAGCACTCTCAAAGTTATAAATCTCTATCATTCCATCATCTCGTCCAACAAGTAATTCCTTAACTCCATCTCCCAGAATGTCAAAACTATCAATACACAGAATACCTAATGAAGCAGAAAACAAAGCCATTTTCTTCATCTTTATTATTTATGATACAATAACACACAGGCCACACTCTTTACACAGAAAGACTCCTGGCCAGCTTTTAGGGTGTTAATAATGAGATTTCTGGATGAGTCCTCGAGCGTGAGGTCCCGCCCTTGTGTTTCAGGTTCAAGATTCACTTTTATGGCTCCATATTTCATAGGAAAACTAAGGACATACTAGGAAGCATTTTAAGAAAATCATGTGGTGATAACTCTTATAATTAAATAAAAATGTATTTATACATTCCATGCCTGATCTTTTCCTTTACAAAGCCATATGGCTAATAGATGTTCCAGAAGCAGCACACCAAAGCTAAAACTGGAAAAGTTTTGATCAGTTAGTGTGGAGACATATTCCACCTTCAGACAAAACCCTTTATTATGACTCTTTAGAGACCTTAAAACCAATTAACATCTGGTAAGTTTGGCAGGCAGATTTGCCAAATACACACACACTTAGAACATCTAAATCAATCGTACTTGAATCAACGCTGTTTTACAAACATCACTTTAAAAATAGTGTAAAAACAAAAGCTTGCTAAAATACTGGAAATAATATGTATTTAAACTCCAAAGCAAGATAAACTGATAGAAATTATTTGTCAGAAAATCAGAAGAATGGAAGAGACCTTAGTCATATTAGTATCACAAACTGACATAATCACAATAATGCCTGCAAAGTTATCTGTGAATAAGATTTCCTGATTACCCTACTCTTAACAAAGCCTCAGGTATGCTGGAAAGCTAGAGTGAGAAATTAAGACACATACCTCCTCTCTTCTTTTCATTCCCAATTTCCCACCTTGGTATTGCCTTGGTACCAGTAATCTGGGTGAGACCCAATTTCCCATCAGAAGTCCCATACACAATTTCTTCCCCAGAATCCCCTAAACACAGAAACTGAATTTAGAATTGATAAAAACTACACTACTTCAAAATGTAGTATAGTTACACTCTGTAGCTCATGGGAAAAGAAAACACTGAATTAGTGACAAGCAGCAGAACTGTCAGGCTTCAAACAAGAAAACAAATCCATGAAAACTGCACCCATCTTGATAATTTCCTTGTGGCTATCACTGTTCTGTGTTAGGCTGCATCCCTGCACTGGAGTTCTGCCTAAGGACCAGTCAGAATCTAGTACTATATATTTCAGCAAAGTTAAGCTGAAGTATAAAGGCTATTCAATGGACTTTACAGAAGAAAAACAGAGAAGTTCTTTCAGAACACACACACCAGCAATGAATGTTGTGCCAAAATTTCAACAATTAAGAACTACTTTCCCAAACCAGCTCTGGATGTTTGTCACACAATCTAACTGAAACTAAATAAAGCACCAG
Organism: Cisticola juncidis; assembly: GCA_013400215.1. NCBI lineage: Eukaryota > Metazoa > Chordata > Aves > Passeriformes > Cisticolidae > Cisticola > Cisticola juncidis. The sequence goes on along the minus strand of VXBR01007320.1, from coordinate 163,676 downwards.
ATTAACACCCTAAAGCGATTTCTATGAGGTTAGACCAGATTAGCAAGAAGGATGATCAAACTATTTAAAGTTTGAACCTTCCAGTCTTGGTTTCTGTTAGCTCTGTTCAATATTCTCATCCATCCATGTATTCCAGGAATGGAAATCCGTGGGTAAGAGAAACTCAAACCCACAGCCTGGATATGGCACCCAAAAGTCCAGCTCATTTTTACACAGTGAGACCCCTCAGATCACGCTAGTGTTGTAAGAGGCCTTCAATTAAATGTGAATATAATTTGGAACTGTCTAAAACAGTCATATCTCTGCCTATTTATACGTTTAAAAAAAAAATCTCACATAGTCACTTTTCTGCTGCATTTTTAACATCAGCTTAAAAATCAAGACAAAATAATTAACAAAGACAAGCTACAAAATCTTAAAAATATAGTAAAACAGTATTATTAATTAGATGTATATTCAAAAATCTTGTTACCCCCATTTCCATTGCTCAGAGCAAGAACACTAGGTGGTCCAGGAAGTTCTACTTCATACATCAAATCAGATCCCTGAAGACAAAGAGAACAATCTTAAATGAATTTGTTAAAAAAAATTTAAAAACCACAACCAAAAAACCAAAAAAAAAGAACAAAACACCAGCCACATCCCAAAACAAAGCCCCACAATGACATAATTATTATGGATCATACTAAAAGGTAAGATTTACTATTCAAACTCCTATGGCAGAACCATTTCTAAGCCAAAAACAGGGTGAAGTCTGTAGAAATAAAGCACAGGACTCTTGAGACATGCTTTTATCATTAAAAATGATCCAGGAACTTATCTGGCAATTTAATATATCAAACCGCTTAGTATCACTTAAGACCTGTCGCAACAGTAATTTATGAGGGCAAGAATTCCCAACGTGATAAAGACTTGAGGAAATTAAATGTATATGTGAGCATTTTAGTTAGAAGGGACCAATTTATCATCGACTTCCACCTATGAATTCCAAAGCCTGTTTATAGTGGTTTTATTAATCCTCATTTTTTTGCAAGTTTATGATTGTCCTGTAAAAAAACAACAGAAAGGGAATGCACCAGCAGCAACACTGCCAAGTAAGGCACAGTGCACTGATCCTTATGATGTTTAAGCCATGCTGATATATATTCCCTAAATAATTAGGGTCCAATTCCATAGCACTCATACATAAAGCATAAAGAAGGAAGCATTTTAACCTGTAACACCCTGAGGACTCTGTCCTGACATGCAAGCACGGGTGTGATGCACTTCACTTTGTCCACAGGAAGGCAGACAATGTCGTTGATTTTATCTCCTGATAGGAAGTAGTGCTGGTCCTTGCAGTCACAGTAATGGTTATAGATGTAGCTTGCACAGAGAAAGAGATCTGCTCCTGAAATGTACCTGAGGAAAAGAAAAAACACTCCCTTATAGCATCTGGCTGCAGCAAGAGTATTTTATGCTTTTATGCATTACCATGCTTGCAGCTCCAAGGTATTATGGGGCCCTGCAAGATGTTCCAGCATTTAGAGTTCCTTATAAGTATTAAAACCATGTGGTTTCCATAGCTCTCACATTTCTAATTTGTCTTCAGGTAAATCCCTAAGAATATTTTTATAGAAATTTCATTACTATTTTTTTTTATGCTGATTTGTCTATGGCAGCATCTTACAACACAACCCAAACCAGGTTTTGCTCCAGGAGCTATGTGGACAGCACACACTGTGGCAATAACCCAGCTCTGCTCACACAGATTTTGCAGTGCTCTGAGTGCCTCCAGACCACTCCCAATTCCCCCTACACGTCCAAGAGTTCTCCATGATGTTCCAAATTCCTGCTACAGGTCGCAGCACAAGCTGAGGCTGGACTGGCACTTAGTGTCACCTACACAATATGGTCAAAATTATTGCAAAAAAACATAAACTAAAAATCTGCTACAGCTCTAAGTAAAAATGCCAAATATCATACATACATAGCTTTGATGTTTTCAGTAAGGTTAGTTTCAAAGGAAAGAAACTGCTTCCCTCTTTTTGTGAAACCTCTGACTTCGGATCCTATAGCCACAAAAATTTTCTCCTGTGGTGTATTGAGAGCTCCTCCCAGCTCCAGTCTGGAGATCTTTCGTCCTGGCAGTGTCTTGAACACTGGCTATCAACAGGAAAGCAATTTTCATCATCACAATATCATATTTATGGTAATCTTTTAACATAAAGCATAAGAGATTACTTCACAATTTCTGTCAAAACTAAGATGCAAAGGGTTGTACACAGAAAAAAATAATCTCTATATTTATCTTGTTTTGTTTGTGGTTTGTTTTTTATTTTAAAGAACAACACACACACACTCTCTCTCCCTCTCACATGTTACATTCTTATTCCAGAAGTCTACATTGATTTTATTTGTATTGCTATGGAATACTTATGAGCTAACCATGAACTTCCTGGAGAAGAAAACCCATGAAAGAAAATAATTTTTCATTGAGCTGGGCATAAAAAGCAATCAGTTTCTCTGAGGTGATTTAATGAATCTTTGCAGGTTTTTGTCCCATTACAATAACAGTGAATATACCCAGACTTAAACCCAACTTAACTGAATTGCAAAATGTGTGGAAATTACTTTTTTTGGTAATGACCCACATTAGTTTTTGACTATGTAACTGTGGAGGAATCTGTGCTTGACCAGGCATGAGATCAGCATGCTCTCACCACAGTTAGGCATCAGTCCACAGCTCTACCTAGACACATTCCACAGGCATCTTATTTGCCATGTCAATAAAAAATGGACTTCCAAGTTCATTGGGAAGAACATTTCAAAAATAAGATTTTAAATAGAACAATTCCACTTACCACAGCTTCCCCCTTTTTTATGCCAAAACACGTAACGACCCCATCCTGATCTCCAACAACCACCTTCAAAGGCACAATACATTATTTTTTATTACATACACAACTGTGTTTTTAAATAATGCCCTTCCTATACTGATAGAATCACAGAATGGTCTGGTTTGGAAGGGACCTTAAAGATCACTCAGCTCCAACCCCTTGCCATGGGCAGGGACACCTTCCACTATCCCAGGTTGCTCAAGTTCCATCCAACCTGACCTTGATCTTTTCCAGGGATGGAGGATCTACAGCTTCTCTGGGTAACCTGTGCCAGTGCCTCACCACACTCATAGCAAAGAATTTTTCCCTAATATTTCATCTAAACCCACTCTCTTGTCAGTTTGAAGCCATTCCCCCTTGTCCTGTCACTATGTGATATTGTACACAGTCCCTCTATTATATAATTTCTGATATTTTCATATATTTAAGGACTCAAAATTCTAGAGAACTTAATTACATATGGGAGTATACTTTAAAGATCTATATAAAATGCTATAGAACAGCAGTTCAAGTACAGGCATTTACAATCCTTTTCCTGCTTCTGCTTGCACACATTGGCTACCATAAGGTGAAGATGTATTTGGAAAGAGTTGTGTTTTCACATTTCAGACTTTATTACGGAAGGAAAAAGAAATGCAGTTATTTTTACTGAGTTTCCCTAATAAGTTTCATTAATTTGAACTTATATTAAGAAAAAAAATTAAAAACTTAAAAAGAACTACTTCATAGAATCATCAAGGTTGGAAAAAACCTTCAAGATCACCAAGTCCAACTATCAAGTTGTCGTTATTATTGTAACCCCCAGTGCCAGATCCAGACACCTCTTAAACACCTCCAGGAATGGTGACTCCACCAGCTCCCTGGGAAGCCTATTCCAATGCTTGACCATCGTAACACTAAAATATTCGTTTTAGTACCTAATCCGAATCTCCCTTGTCTCAGTTTCAGGCCATTTCATCTAGTCTTCAGTGTTAATAAAACCAAAATAGAGAAATATGGAAGAACTCCCTTGAGGGTTTCAGCAATGCCGTAAATGACAAAAAATCCTTCCCAGTTCTTAAGTTTTCCAATCACAAATTCAGATTTTCCCCCTATTTTTTTTTCCAAAAAAAGGTTTTCCATCCCCCACAAATGGGCTTGCACAGTCTTTCCACATGACGTCCTACATCTAAGGGAACTCTAGAGATGATGAGGCACAGGACAAGAGAGGCAGCAGGCGGTCGGTACCTTCTGCGTGGCCTTCTTCCCGGAGGCAGGCAGCAGCCGCATCGTCTTCTGCGCCGTGACTCCCACCTGTGGATGGAAGAGACGCTGCTGAGCGGNGGGCGGGGCGAGGGGCGGGCAGAGCCGGGAGCGCCCTGGGGCGGCTCGGGCGGGAACGCCCTGAGGGGAGCCTGGGGCTCGGTGGCGAACTGAGCGCCAGGAATGGTTTATTTAACAACGAAGCCAAAAATACCGGCCCTGCACGGAGTCTGAGTTTAAAAAAACCTCTTCCCAGAGGAAACACACTGAATTAAGAAAGGGTCGGTGCGAGTAGGTATATACCCAGACATGTTAAATGCCGCTGCTGCCATTACATTCCCACTTACCTGGATCTCAGCAACTCCTTGTGGTCATAACCATGAGTTCTGGGCTTACACGCGGTACTAGCACCACTAATAAAGAACAAAGATTTCAAGTAATCCTCCACTCATCTCTAGTTGGTTTATTGTAGTATGAAAAATCCTATTTTGTACCTGGACACTGCAAGGAACAGAGTATTATGCTGTATCTGCTAATTTTTTGTCCTGCAAATTTACTGCAAAGAATTCTCCATATGTAATCATAAACCTGTTAAAATATCAGCAGTCGATACCATTATACCTTTTTAATGCATAAACCAAAAAAATTGCTATGATAGTTCTTGCTTTTAGACTGTTAAAATGACGAGAGCAATCATTTTGTGGTGAGTTAATAAAAGTTCCTAAGATTAAGATTCCAGAGAAGCTGTACATAAAGTTATTTAGTGCTAAAAATCTACAATACATTTTTTTCAAGTATAAGATACTGAAATATTATTGCCAATAAATAGTTGTGCTGTAGTTGAAGCCATGGTTCCTTTGTTGAATCATTCACATCTCAGCATATTAGGATTTAGTTTCTCACTGAGTTTATGTATTAAAATTGCCAACTCTTCTGTTGCTTGGGACTTATCCTCCAACAGTTCATAGCGAAGACTGGAGATGTCCTGTTTGATTTCCTTTAATTCACCTGCAGTAACAATGGAAAGAAACACTCATCAGCAAAGTTTAACATTCAGTCAATACTCTTAAATCACACCAGTGCCTATTTCAGATTATCATCCCAAAATGTTCATGAGAGCAGGTACAGAATGGGTCAGGAGGATTTACCTCTTCTTCATTCTCAGTGAGATGTGTCTCCAGCCCTAAATAGTACCAAAGGAATTTTAACAGTACATTAGGGTCTCACATTGTGCTCTGTGTGTATACAGAGCAGCAAAGATTCCCAAGGGGCTGTACAAAGGTTAAAGAATTAATCACACCAACACTGCTGAACAGCTGGTAAATATTAGTATCCCCTTTTTAGAGAGAAAAGGAAAAGAGTTTTTTTCTGAAGGGATGTGCCAAAATCACAGAGGAAAAGCGTGGCAGAGCTGGCAGTAACTCACAGCTTCTGAGTCTCTCTCCTCTTCCTTACCAACATCCTTGGAATTAGAAAAAGTCAACCAATTTAACATGATGTTATAATTTGACACAAATATAAAAAACACATTTAAACAAATCTGTCAAGGCCAAGCTCATAATAAGGAGCAGCATGTTTTCGCTTGCACGATATTCAATTCAAGAGCAAAAGCTTTTTAAAACATTCAAATACTGTTCTTCCAGCAAGTGTGAGGGATGTGAATTCTTACACAGTATCTGCCTCTGGAAATGATCTGTCATGTATGAAATAAAAGAGTATGAAGAGACACCTAAATTCTCTAGTGATGCAGAACAGGGAAAATCTCTGACTTTTGTTAAAGTAATTGTAGTACATAGAAATGCCAATGTTTTCTGTTTAGGCTATATCAGACTTGAAGAATTGTGTCTTCAGAGGCTGGGTCTGTAATTTGGGTACCAATGAGATGCTCAGGACACACAGAGCACTTTGCTGCGCAGGTGAAGAGTAAAACTCAAGTGTTACTTGCCCTGCTCAAAGTGGACTTTCCTCTACAAAACCTGGTGCCAAAGCCATAACCATGATGTCAGTAAAACCTGATTCTTCTGCACTATCTTCCTAATTGAAACACATCTCTGCCAACATCAAAGTGGCATCAGGGACCTGGAAAGGTCTGGCAGTGCTGGTGACAGAACAATCTTTTTGTCAGTCTCCAGGCAGATAATTTCCTACATCAGAGAGCAGGAACAGGAGAAAAACAGTGGGAATTCAGGAGAGCAGCACACTGTGAGGATTCACTTTTAGGAGCCTTTCTGCTTTTGTCACTGACAAGCACAGCTTGTACAGCCACACAGGATGGGAAGCGTCAGGATAACAGTCAGTGCACAGTGCTGCCTTTTGAAGGCCCTGAGGGGGATTTAATTTAATCTTTTTTGCCCCCTGCTTCTCACTGCAGAGAGTTACAGGTAAGCAGAGAGCAGCTAAGGAGCAGAACAGAATCTTTGCTGCCTTAGCTGAGAGCTGAGCAGCCCTTTCAGGCCCCTCACATCACACATGCACACAGCTGCCTGATGCTGCCATGTTAGCAAAATATATTCTGACCCCAGGCTGTCTGTCAGTGCATCACACTATTGCTTGATAACTTTCAAGCTTGAGTTTGTGTTTGGGGATCTGCCCAGAGCACAAGAGCTTCTTTGTTGGATTGCAGACCTGTGTTTCACCCCTGGAAGGTTAGAGGAAGGAGGACAAGCTTTGCCATAATCTCATCCCAGCGGTGAGTTAGAGTAGGCACCTGGAGCAAGCACATCTCACATTTGCCAGGGAGCTCAGATCCACTGTTTCTCAAAAGGTCTCTAACTAAAATACAGGTTACATTTGTCATGTTTTATCACAGTGCAGCTGACTGTGGAGCTTTGTTTAATGATGGGCAGCTTCAGAGCTGATTATTCCTCACAGCTTTATGAAGGAAGGCAGGACAAGCATACTTCCATTAATATCTGAGCCTCACTGCATGTGAAATAGAAATAATCCCTCTTTTCACTCAAAACCCCCATGCATCACTGTAATACTGATTCCTGATACAACATGAAAAAAAATACCACTGAATATTGCAATCTCTCTCTTACCTTCATTGACTTCATCATTTTCTTTGTCCACTTGTGCTTTCAGAACATAACGTTTTATCAGTCTCTTCATTATTTGCTGCCAGATTAAAACAGTTATATAATCAGGTAAGATTATATAATTAAACACTGTTCATTTTTCTTTCTTCTCTCTCTCTGTGACATTTGCCTAAGAGAAAGAATGAACAGCACCAGACGAAGCACTTGCCTCACCTGCACTTTTCTGGGGCCATGCTGAGAAAGGAAGGGAACAGCCAACCTCGCCAGCTTTCATATCCCTTACCCAGAAACCTCTTTCAGATATTCCTTCCCCACTTTCAGATCTTTGCTCCTCACACTTTCCCCACGGGGACATCAGAGACCAATTTTAAGTACTGCATGAGCTAGTTTTGGAATGCTTCAAATAATGAGCTTGGACAATAACTGTCCTTTTTTTTTCAAGAAGCATCTTAGACTTTGATTTCTACAGGAGGTTTTCTTTATCCCATAAAGGCAAAATGTACTTGGAGCATAAAATTCTGCTAGAACCTGCTCACAATTCTACTACTCAGGACAGTGATCACTGTATGTACTTACCTGATAGCGTGTTGGCTGATTGAGAATGCTATTAAAACTGTGGGATTCAAAAACTCTGGAGTTCGACTGAGTGAAAAGGTTTAACTAGGAAGAAATAAGGCAAAATTAAAATAAATTATGGAATTCACAGTTAGGATTCAGCTCCATTATTCTTTTCTCTTGACATGTTGGGGATCTTTCCATCTTTTACTGTATCAGAATATTATTTTTTTAAAAAAATAGATTGCCTTGAATTGTATGTGGGTTTGGTTTGGTTGGTTTTTTTAATGCTGATAATTTTAGCCCTCCTGTTCTGAGGAAATAGGCTTAAAGTATCTTTAATCAATATTCAAGTAACTCCTTGTGGGAATTATTTGTATCTTTGAACACTTAACAATTTTTGTTTTAATTGTGTTTCCTCAGATTTGGTTGTTCTAACAAAATTTAAGTCTATTTCTTGTTTCATGCAGTATGTTTAGGCAGTCTGAAATTGAGATTTATTGCTATAAATGATTAATTACTCTACTATCATCAGAAGCAAGGATTATAGGCTAAAACACCTAAAGACGACTGCTGGAATGGACACACAATTCTACACTGCAATGCAAAGATCTCAGAACCTACCCTTGATTTGGAGTTGCCCATTCCCATTTCAATGTCCTTCTGTAGCCGTCTCCTCCTGCACTTGGAAAAGTTAATGATCCTCATGATGAAATAGAAAAAAGATTTGGGGCTTGGTACAAGACTGAAAGGTGGAGGTAATGTTTTTCCATCATCAAAATATGACAGCCAAAGTTTAGAACGAGCAAACTTCCACTCTACATCACTGTCATCCTGTTAGGAAATAAAACACATGATGCTCTTGGTTTTTATGAAATGCAAAGCTTCTATCCAATAAAACTGCTTTGAAATATCTTTCTGGTTTTAGATAAAATGTTATTTTCTTGTGAGTAAGACTTCCAGCAGTTCTGCAATAATGCAACCACTTTACTTAGTCTATTTTAACCCAATTTCAGTTGTCTCTTTATGGCGATATTTCATTGAGAATGCTTAGTTCAAGCACATGAAGCGTTTAAACAAGCATAATTTTTGCATCAAGTGAAAGCCAACATATAAACTCTCTGCTATTTAAAGTGGAGCTTTCAGGGTTTTTGCAGTCTTGTTTTTCTTATTAAAGTGATCACATGGGTTTGGTACTTGCACAAGTGTTGAAGTATTAGACTCAAGGCAAAAAATGGCTTAAAATGGTACTGCTCACAGCTTTTTACATACCCAGGACAAGCAACTCTGATTTATAATGGAGTATAGAAAATACAAACTTTGTAGTCCTGAAGAAATTGTGTTAAATACTGACAAACTTGTTTTGTCTTAATACATTCTTACTGAACTATTCCAAGGCTGGATTATAACTACTTTTTTCCTGCTGAATTCCCTAACATTTCTCAGAACTTATTGAAAAGACTGGGAATGACATATCCATTTGTACACTATGTCTTAGATAATCCTTCTTCCTGTTTGTGTGGGTGTGTGCCTGCATCTGTGTGAATGTAGTACTCTTTGAACTCATGGTGTGGAAAGCTGGCACTGTAAATACACTTTTACTTTCATTTCAGCAACCTGAGATTTATTTTTGAAACCCAAGTATCTTCAATACTCTACATTTTCTGAGTTATTTTTTAATTGGAGTTGGATGCCAAATATAATGTGTACATGGCACGAGATAAACTTGTTTAGATCCTGTGAGGTTCTGCAACTTGGTTGAGTTGCTAGATAAAGTCAGCTTTATTTTATAAATTTTGTGATATTCTTTCCTGTGGTAAGCTCTTCTTTGTACCTTTTGTATATCACTGAAATCAATTCCTATTAACTCTGCCCTTTTTTCAGCATAACAGAAGAGAATGGCTTGAGAACAGAGCCCACCTCAATTTCTTGATATGAACTGTTGATCATAGCAATCAGCATGTTGAGCAGAACCACCACCATTGTGACATTGTATATACCATAAAGAACGTAACCAATGTTCTCAATGAACTTGTGATCGTATTTGAGGACAACAGAGGTTACTTCAGACAAGCCAAATATTGACCAAAATAAGGTCTTGAAACTTTCTTCCACTCTGTAGGGAAAAAGAGAGGAAGGCTTTATTAGTAACTACACAAAGAAATATATAAGTTGTGTTTACAGTGACTGATAAACAACCTCAATTATTCTGTCTGTGAATCAGAGCACTGATCATAACAAGAAACATGCAAGGAAGCATTTTTCACAGCACTTTCCATTTCTCCTCTGTGCTCCACCTATCCATCACAGCTAATAGAGCTGTAACAATACATGCAGAACAAGGGGAACGAGAAAGGCATTTTATATCAAGTAATATTCTCCTGCAATTGGTTGCCCACAAGTCTCCATGATTGAAATATATACAGGTGATTTTTTTTCAGGCTGAAATGAAAGCTTCCATTATACAAACAGGGAACAATTGGTCTTTTGTGTTCTGCTTTCTGTGGTCTTGAGTTTTATTTTAATGCTTCAGTTTTATTTTAATAGAGAGCACCCAATATCTCAGAGACTTTGTTATCTTAGTGAAAACCTGAAAGTTTTTATTGGCTTTTTACTTACAATGAAACCTCATACTTACGTTGTAAAGGCAGGGTTTAATTTAGCTCCAAGGTAGTAGGAGTACAGTATGAACATTCCAATCATAAATGCAAGAAACACCATAATAAAAAGGACCATAAACTTGAAGATGTCCTTAACAGTCCTTCCAAGTGAGATCTGCAAGGGCCCAAAGCTCTCATTTGCAGGCAGGATATAGGCAATCCGAGAAAAGCTGAGGACAACAGCAATTGCATAAAGGCCTTCAGATATTATCTGGGGATCAGATGGGAGCCATTTATCTCTAGCTGGAAAATATGAAATGCAGGGGTTACTCATTTATCACAATCTTGAGGAATAAACCTTGATAGGATTTTTCAATTAACATGTCTGAATTTAGTTGAGACAAATATTTGAAGAGTCTAATAGTTGCTGCTCTATTCCTATTTCATTTAAATCACAAATTATGAATATGAGTTACATTACCTTCTGTTAGAAGAAAAGTGACTTGAAGAAACATGGCATTTTCTTCTGCAGTTTGCATTTTAACCTGAACTAGACAACAACTGATTCCTGATTTCATTTTTTAACATGACTGTATTAGCTATCTTAACAAGCAGTATGCTAAAGCTAGGAAATTTATTCCTATTTGGTGTTTAATTGATGGGAAGTTAAGTGTTGCCTGATGAACAATTTCATTTATTAGTCACACCAAGCTTTTGCTTTTTGCAGGATATAACCTAGCTCCCATAGTGACCATAAAGATTTTTGCCAATTACGTCAAAAGAAATAGGACTGTGGGTTTTACACACAATGTGCACAGAAACAATTGAGTTATACAGAAATTCATAAATTATTATGTGGATTCATGCACCATTTTAGAAGAGCAACACTGAATTAAAATGTGTTTCATATCAAAATACCCTGTGTTTCTAAATGTGTATTTAAACGTGCACAAGTTCAGATTGGCTATATTGCAAATAAGGTAAGTAACAAAACCAAGTCTGCTGTTACAATATATTGAAGCCCATCCTAAAATACGTCAGCAGCATTTTCTTGTGTTGTAAATACAGCTTAATCACACCTTTACTGTGTGATTTCTGCACTGCAATAAATATTTACTAGTTTTATTATGTATAAATTAAGTATTTATTACTTAAGCAGACCTTCACAGGGCCAGTATCCTTCCTTCAGGAGGAAATGCTAATAGATGTTTAGAAACATGAATAACCATCAAACAACTGAACCAAACAAAGGAGAAAGGAATCACATCATCATTTTATCTGTTGTACAATTAGCCAAGAATAAAATATAACTTCCAAATGTTTAAAATCAAGGGGGTCAAATTTAGCTCTAGGGTAAAGAGAGGCTTCTAAATGCTTCCTCCAAGTTTTCTTATGTTCAGATCTGTTTGGCAGAAAAACTAAGCTCACCATAAGTAAAATATTCAATTTCTGGAGGAAGTGTCACCTCGGAGAGGTCATTCTCCTCAATGTAGTTGTCCACATACTGTTGTGCTTTTGTGGCCTGAAGGAATGCCAGGAGCCTGGCTGTGAAAGCAGCAATGAAAATGGACAGCATCCCAAAATCCAGAACATTCCATAACTGCAAGATGTATTCCCTGGGTCCTTCCAGCCACAGCTCTTTGCATTCTGACCACATCATACCTGCAACAAGAAATGAAAAAGCACAGCAATGTTTGCCAAACTGTTGTCAATTAAATTCCCTGCATTCTCCCATTTCATGGAAGTGGGTGATACCAGTGAAGCAGAGATTCACTTATTTGCAGTATCACAGTATTATCATCCCCTTCAATAATTTTATTCTCTCTTGGTTTCAATAAAGTTGATCAAAAAGAAAGGTATTAAATGAGATTAATTAATGGAAATATAGTTCAGACATCACCCCACAGAGGGTAGAGTAGAGCCTTGACTTTGCAGTGAAAGTATTGTGGCTTAACAAGAAATCCTCTGTAATTGCACAGGAGGAAAAATAAAGTGTGGGGGGAAAATGTCCAGATGAATCAGAGGGTTTCATTTTTCCACAAGAACCCAACTACCCAACAATACAAATGACCAAATATAAAGGGCATAATTATACTACAGTTTTTCCACTTTACAGAATAAGATACTTTTCAGCATAGAAAGTGGAATATGGCTATGTGTAATTCAAATTTCTTACTTAAACTTCTCAGAAATTAATTTATGTGGATTTAATCCAGATCACAGCCTCAACATAATCATGTGATGGAGTTGCTGTGAATCAAGACTTTTTGCTTGATTCAAAGAGGTTTCTTAGGGAAAATAAAAACCCAACCACTAAGAAAATCTCAGCCCCACAAACTTTTTCTTGTTTCCCTGGCTGTGTAATTCAAAGGGGCTGCCCACCACACTCAGAGCAGCCACACACTGGGTTGGAAAATCCCAGTCCTTGCCTTCTGTCAAATCAAGAGTATAAGCTGGAACTCCCAAAAGGCAGCATGCAAGTGATACTCCTCTCCCTACCCTGACACAGTTTAGAATAAAGCAGTGCTTAAACCAAGAGATACAAATGATTCAAAATCTGTCCCAATGCCCTGTAACCTGCCCTAAGGGTCTATTAGTTGCTGCACACAGCAGCTGGATCAAAGATTTGGGACCTTTGAATTTCAGAGTTTCTCTTTGCAGGAAAACAGGAAGGTGAAGGGGCAATATACCTACCAAGAACCCAGACCATGATCAGCATTTCTGTCCAGGTGAACTGGGTGGTCTTCACCCTAAAGATCTGCTTGGGGTAATCAGTGACAGTGACATTCGGCAGTGTCGTTATGCCCTCAAATCTGTCTGAAGCATTGAACACCAGCAGGCCTAGGAAAATAATGAAGGAGGCTGCATGTGCCACAAATTTCATAAATGGACTTCGAAGAATTCTTCCAAGCTGCAAAGGCAGAATGAAAGCAGTCACTCAGTTTTCTCAAAGCAACACTAGGCATTCCAGAAGCACATATGCTAAGCTCCTCTTAGTTCAGGAGAGCCAGAAACCTCATTCTTAAAGGATTTTCTTCCAAGAGCACTCAACAGTGATGCTTTGCCATTTCAGACAAAAGGCTCCACAGGGAGATGCAGAGTGTGTTGTCCTGTTAGTGAGTGCTCATGTTATTCCATAAACTCTAGATGGCAATGTTTGAGGGGAAACACTCCAAGGAATCACAAATGTACCATGGCAGTGACCAGGAAGACTTTGTAAAGCAAGCTCAGGGAAAGATAAATTATTAAAATCTCCAACTCCAGCAAAACATTTTTCCTAACAACAAGAGTGTTCTATTAACTTCTCTATAACTACAGCTCTAGGAAAAATTAGTTGTTTTCTGATCTCTGGTTACTGTATTCCAGCAACAGAACACATGGTCAGAGCTCTAAGTGTCAAATAAGTAACTGTGTTTATTAAAACTAATGATTGCTCCACAAAACGGAGACTAAGAAAAATAAGATCAGAAATATTAGTGATTTTTAAAATAAATTCAGCAGGTTTAATTCACATCTGCACTGGTAAAAGAATAAAAAGCAGCAGTAGGGGCAGTCTGTCTGCAGCAGAAGACGGGACCAACTGCTTCCAGAAGACCACATGAGTTTCTTATTTCAAGGAATTGTTTTCCTTGAAATTTGGGTCAGCTATTGTGAGCTAAGCAAACCAGCACACATTAAACTGCATTTACAACCTGGGCAAACAATCTTAGGTTCCTTTCCCTCTCCTGACCTTTAGAAAGCTTTTTGTAATTGCAAGATCCAACAACTGACCTGAATGTATAGCACTTTTATTTGACATGAGCACTGAGAAAAAACATCAGATGTTTCTGCTACTGGGAATTAGAGCTCAAGGTCAAATATCACTTTTCCATATTAGACACCAGCTAAAAATATATTAATATGTTCCTATTATGTGGAACTGTGAGGAATAGATTTACTAAAGATATTAATGGAAAGTGACATTTCAGAGGATAATGAGAGTAACAATTACACTATTTTCATAAAGGTTTATCATTAAAGTAAACAAATATTTAACCCAGGGAAAAGATCAGGTTCTCTTCACATATATGTATGAGAAAAAACCTTATCCTCTTTGAGATGAACTAAAATAATGAAATATAAAAGAAACTCATATTTCTTTGCTTTACACTTGCTAAGGAAATAAAATTGAAAGACCACACTCAGCACAGGAGTAAATGTACTTAAAATTTTTTAAAATTTTAATGCAACAGAGAAATCTTTCATCTCATTTACCAAAGATCTATCAACACACCTGATTTGCAAACAATTTATTTGCTACAGACCATCAGGATTTCAAAGAAACTGCTGTTCCTTTCCTTGTGAGATCAGCAGGAAAGGTGGGAGCCTTTCCCTTACACTTTAACATATTTTTAAAAGGTAAGAGTTTACAGCTATGCTCTTTTACAAATATACTCCACTACATGGTCAGAATGATGCATTTTATTTAATTTCTGTTCTATGGTTCAGCTGGCAAACAGACCTCCTAGGGCTGGGATAACAAATATTTTACTTAAGATTAAGTTCTGCATCAGTAAAGTCAACAGATGTTCTGCTAATGGTTTATATGGGAACAGCATGAGACCTTGGGATGCCACCAGAGGAGACTTAATAGAGAATCTGAGTGGTGACTTTCAAAAAATCCATGTTACTAATACATATAAATTGCACAGCAGACACTGTGAGGTGAGCACAATCTAGGAAAATTTAAAAAACAAAAAAAAGCTCTCAGAGAAGGTTATTTTTCTTTCCTTCAGCTTAATGCTGATTTATATTCACACTTCATCATTGTGGTCCCCTCTTTACAGTGCAAATAACAAGAAACCCCTTAGCATCTTTTGGCTCAAGGTTAGAGATGGCTAAAAATATCATTTTAATTAGTTAAAATTTGGAATCAGCAGAAATTGCATGTTGACTGCCAGAAAAGGAAAAGCAGCTCTGAGAACAGCACAAGACACATAATTTATAAAATTCAGTACCCTGCTACATGGTGCAATCCAATAACCAATGGCTAGAAATGGAAGGCCCAATGCCACAACCAGCACCACCAGACACTTGATGGCTATGGTCTGCTCTCGTAATCCTGAGAGATTTTCATACCAGATTGTCAGTAGCTGTTGCTGACAGTTTGGATGGGCAACAAACTGCAAAGAAAAAGAAAGAAAAAGCAAAACATGCTGTCATTAATAGGAAGAGTTATGGAACTGCTACATGCACAATTGTGATCACCTCAAGGTCTAAATTAACACCAGATATTTAAGAACCATGGCTTTTCTCTCATTTCCTTTAAAGCAAAGTTTAATAAACAAAGAAGAATAAACTGCCACTGATGCCTTAAATTTTGGCTTATGTTTTTCAGATTCTGTGCTGCCTAGGGGTGCAGTTCTGAGCCTCATGTTAAGTGTTATCCAGCTCTCTTCATAGAGGAGGTAGACAAAGCAAATCCTTTTCATATGGAGACCAAGGACAACTGTTACAAGTTTTCAGGCACAAAAGCACAAATGGTGGACTGAAGAGAGAAAACAAGAGGATGTGACTTCATAACTTGAAGCTGAATTGGACAATTAATCCCAATATGCAAATAGACCCAAACTTATAAAAGTGTGAGACCTCATGACCTGCTGTCCATTTTGTGACTATTCTGAGTCCATCTTGGGTGTAATCCTGGCCAGACTCTTGTACTGCTCAAGGTGTATCTTTAAAGGCCTTTTAATAAATATCTGCTTTATTCTCTAGGTCTGTCTAGTCTCTGTTCCAGGTCAGCCTTCCCAAGGCATCACCACATCACAAAAACACGTGGGACACCAGTTAAGCACAACGTGAGCAGCCTAGGGTTTTATCACAGCAGTTAGAAGAAATCTAGTGATACACTTACCAATAACTAGTGAATCAGAATAAAGAAGGCTAGGTGTTTCACAAAAAAGGGTCTGAAAATAAATCTGATAACTGATAATTTGTGTTGGTTAAGAGTGAGATTTGGTATCAGTTGGTTAGACTCTGGAAAAAATAATGAAAATAGTGTAAACCTTGGATGTCCATTTTATTATCCCTTGTACTCTGCAGAGATCATTATGTACTACATACAGTGTTGTTTGCCAGATCTTGCTTGCAAAACTCTATCAATATTCTAAATCTCATTTTAAAGTGCATAGAGTAGTACAACAGGACAGACTTAAAGAAAATCAAATTAAATCATTGGCAATGAAAACAGGGAACCTTAAACGTCTCAAGAAAAGCAATCTGAAACTGCTGTGTGAACTTTAAAAAGGGAGGCAATCTTCATACTTTAATCTACTTTGCTGTCAATTTAAAGTCCCTAAGCATTTTGGTGTGTTATGCATTAAGCAGTTACTTCACATATTAATGCAGTTTGTACACGAAATGGAGTGGCCAAGAGAAATAAATAAAGAGATTGTAAAAAAGTCCTTTAAGAAATTAATGTCCCCTCAAACTGCTTCTGTTCTTTTTATTAGGCTGCCACCTTTGAAGCTTATGCACCATAAAAACTGCCAGCCTGGCCCATTTGAGAAGAAGAGATTGGGTTTTTGTATTTGTGCATTCTGACATATGCCCCCAGCCTCTTCTTTTGCTAAGATAAATTTCATTGTCAGCTCAGGACATCAAAGGGACAAATCCCACAGCAGATTAACTGTGGACAAAAGCAGGAAAGTAAATAATTATTTCAAATTACAAAGACATTTTTAAAATCAGGCTTAAAACTGTAGGGAAGAGGAGGGAAGAAACACCCACATCATTCCTTCTATTACCACAGGGAATGGGAAGAAACAGTAAAGAAGCTTTAAGTTTACCCAGGGCTGGGAATCAGCCCATGGGCCCTGTGGCACCTCATCCAGAGCTCTGTGCTGGTTTATATTCCTCCTGATCTATCAACTTTTTGATCTGACACTAAGAGGAG